>JAPKLX010000488.1:0-13938 GCA_026898415.1 Leonotis leonurus | reverse complement strand
GTTCAAAAAGGGTTCCAGTGGGTTAGCGTCTCCACTCGAACTAGTGTACACAAAGTAACCGTGAGTCATCGAACGGGTTGGCCGGTTAAAGTGACTGTGAGCCGACGAAGGTGTTGGCCGGTCAAGGTGTTCGTGGAAGGTGGCCACCTTCCCGACACAAAGAAGAAGAAGAAGAAGTTACAGATATGGTAGATTACTAAAAAAAATAGATTGCAATCGAACTTTAGGTTTCACAAAAAGGATTTTAGTGAACATAGGTTCTTTAGTGACAAAACCCCTATGTTTCACTTACAATGGCATGACAATTATATTTGTATGTGTGCGATTTTGGCATGTGTCTACTGAGTACAATATGTACTCATCCCTGCATATATTTATAAATGTGCAGGTTGAGCGATGATGAAGGAGGAGTGCTACGTTCGGGCTTTTTGTCGATCTCTTAGTATTTGACTCTTGGGGGTTCTGTATGTCTTCATACATGTAGAGCTTATTGCGATCCATATGTTCTTCCGCTGCTAGTTTGAGATCATTATGTATTAAAATTGAGACTCCAGTTCTTTCATATTATGACGAATTATATTGAGCTTAAGACTCATGCCTTTTATAATTCATGTGTAATGAATTATTTGATGTGTTATAAGGATGTTGTCCGGTTCAACCTTGTTCTAGTTTCCCCATTTCTATCCCCGTTTCTTTAATCCCTTCCCTAGTCACGGTTTCCCCGACTTCGCTATCCATAGCGGAGCGCGGGCGTGACATGTAAACCCTATAAGCTTTGCTAACATCACAATATCCTAAGAATATTCCAGGATCAGCTTTGCTATCAAAGATTTTTAATTGAGATTTCTCATTATTGTGAATGTAACACGTACACCCAAAAGCACGAAAATACTTAATCCTTGATTTTTGGTTGTTCCATTCTCATATCGAGTCTTTCTATTCCTAAGAGTGATAATCGATCTATTTTGAGTGTAACACGCGGTGTTGATTGTCTCTGTCCGAAATTTCTTTAGCAGGTTGGTCTCGTTTAACATGATGCGTGCTGCTTCTTTTAACGATCTGTTCCAGCTTGACAGGCTTTGCAAATGTGAGCTTTCTTTTGCGATTTTTTTGATGGATTTGGAATTCAGATGGCTAAGTCGCTTGTTCCATAACCAACTCATTTTTTAGATCAATTTAGTGAATAAACATATCTCGTTCTGGTTTGTACATTTCACAATATACAATTTGTCTTACAGTTTAACGATAAGGAGAGTTTCATCTCCTTTTTTATTTTTCACAAAATAGTTGTTAGCATCAAAGATAATCTGGTTGCCATTAGAACAAAATTGACTTACAGAAAATAGATTATGACTAAGACCTTCAACATAAGAAACATTAGTAATGATGGTCTTGCCAATCTTAATATTACCATATTCTCTGGTATAACCTTTTGAGTTACAACCAAAGGTTACCTGTGGTCCTTGTTTTTCAACATAATCAGATAGCAAGTTCTTGTCACACGTCATATGCTTTGAGCATCCGCTATAAATTATCCAGACAGAACCTCTTGCTACTTGACTCCTTCTTGAAGTTCTTCCATCCTGCAATTACATGGACTTAGCAACTATTTCAATGATTGGGTGCTTGGTTAGTAGCAAATGTTCATTTTTGGAACCCAAATCAGATTTGTATTAGGAACACAGATAAAACAAGTGATATGTCTCCCTGAGTCATCTGTTCTTGATATGGCTTTGTAGCCAAATGGATGATTCCTTTCTATATTTTCCATGTTGAACTCCTTCTTTTTTGCTGATGGTGTTCTGGTATGAGCCTTCTGTTTTTGGTTTCTATCTGATTCGACATAGTGTGCAGGTTTTCCTTTGATCTGGTAATATCGGTTGTTTCCTGCTTGATTTTTGTTGGGAACCCTAAAGTTTAGTGTTGATGATGGTCTTTCGAAACACACTTAGCTGGTCTGTATGTTAACCTGTTCCTCGTGTAAAAACCAGATCACTATAGATTAGGTGATTTCTGTTTTGGAACAGATTAGGAGATGACTTAAAGTGTAAAGGAGATGTTCCTATAGAAGTCATTCTCAACTTAGAATAGGATGAAGGTCAAGATTTCACGCCCAAAGGAATCGATCTGCTGTAACAGACAGCGACCAGATCGATGACCAGATCGATGCCTACAGCGATAAACCAGAGCGATTGAGTCATCAAGTCATTAGCTGACATCATCCTACACATCATATACACTTGCCACGTCAAGATCAAGGTCCATCCAACAGGGTTTGGAAAGAAGATCTACGACTTAATCATATAAGGAAAGAGACCGTTTACAATCTGATTTCCATAAATCAAAGATTGAGTCAACCTTTCCCATATGGCAAGAACAGATATGATGGAAACCATTGATTGGCAATATACCATCTATCTCACGCCAATCAACAAACGGCTAGAATTTAAAATTCAAAGCCTATATAGTTGAAGACAACAATCTGGAAAAAGACAGAGAACACACGCGAGCTATACTGCAATTATCTTTCAAGCACTCTGCATTCCAGACTTAGAGCTTCAACATCTCGTGATTTAACATCACACCAACCACCTCGATTCAAGTCTGTCTTGTCGAGAGAAAGGAGATCACCCTGCTAGCTAGTAGTTTTCTAGTGGTAACGTAGAGGTAATCTGTTGTAAAGGGACACGACCCTTCATTCGTGCATAAGTATCAGTCTAGTTGTGATTGGTACTTGTGACTCGTTCTCCACGAGTATAAAGAAGCAGAGTATCCTAGTAGTGGATAATCTGGTCTAGGTTTGACCAGATCGTGGACGTGGGGTTTTCCCGAACCACGTTAAACATCGTGTGCTTTACTTTTCTGCATTCTTATTATCTGTTGTTTATTATCCTAACCTTCTGCACTATCATATTAGCTGCATTCTCAATCAATCTGTTTAAACGATCCGGTTAATTCCTTAGGGTTTTCAAAACAAGAGCAATCATTAATCCACCATTATTCCGCACTCACTCTACACTCAAAAGGTAATAAGATCACTCTTATTATCTGTTAAGTGTTTTCACCTTGAGAGTAATCTGTTTGGACTAAACCAGATACTGATCTGTTTATCGATCTGGTCAGTCATTCCAAGCAATTTCTTATACAGAATAGCTTGAGCTCTCATATAAATTGTCAAGTAAACTGAAAAGTTAGTATTTGGTGTATTCCCCCCCCCCCTATACACCAAACCTTGCTCTTTCGGGACCAACAAGTGGTATCAGAGCAGTGGTTCAAACTGACCATTGTTTTGTTTCACAAGGTTAAAACCTGCGTGGTCTACTTGAATAGATCTAGGAAAACCTTTTTCATACACGTACATACTATCTGTTATGGAATCATCTGTAATCAGGGCTTGCGAAGAATTCTCTATCCAAGGATATAGAGAATGGAGTTTCAGAATCAAAATGTGTCTCAAAGCCCATCACTGCCTGATGTGGAAAGTAATCGAAGAAGGGCCATTGGCAATCACAGAAGAGACCACTCGCATCACAGATACAGGAGCAGTCAAAGAAACTGTCCTAAAAGATCCCAGAAAATATACCTCCGAAGAAAGAAGAGAGGCAAATCTCGATGATTTTGCCAAAGGGATCATTTCCAGCACGGTCAAAGGCGTACATCTGGCCAAGATCCAAGATCTTGATACAGCCAAAGAGATGTGGGAAGCCTTGAGAGACCTGGCGCTTGGATCTGAAGTGATGATCGAGAACAAACTGTCTCTAGCCTGCAACAAATATGATGAATTCAAAATGAAACCAGGCGAGACAATAGAACAGATGAAGATGAGATTCACTGGAATTCTCTTAGAGATATCTGCGTTCAAAAAGAATAAGTATACTCAAAGGGAGAAGAACATGAAAGTTCTTAGAGCACTTCCACCAAGCTGGGAGATCTACGCTGCAATGCAACCCCTAAGAGCAGACTTCAATGATCTGTCTACTGAAGCCTTATTTGATCATCTCGAAGGTCATGAATGTGACATTCAAAGAATTCGAGGATTAGATCATCTGTCCAAAAAGGCAGAAAGCAGTTCAAAGAAGGACAAAGAGGTAGCCTTCAAAGCGAAGAGCAAACCAGATGATCCTTCTGAGTCTGCTACTCCAGACGAAGAGAAAGGCTATGACAAACTCTTAAAAGAGTTTGCAATGATAGCTAAACGAATGGATAAAATGGAAACCAGATCAAAGAAATACAGACGCTTCTACAAGGATAACAAGAGGAACTTCAACAGGAAGTATAACAATGATCGATCAGATGACAAGAATGAATCTAACCAGCAGACTACTAAAACAACAAAGACCTCTAACTCTACAGATTACACATGCTTTGAATGTGGCAGAACAGGTCACTTCAAAGCAGACTGTCCCAATCTGTCCAGAAGCCAAAGAGAGGAACTGAGAGCTAAAAGAGATCGAAAGCTTAAAAATGAGCGCAAAGCCATGATAGCTGAACAGAACTCAAGCAGCTCAAGTCATTTCTCAGACAGTTCATCAGAAAATGATGAGGCTTTCATTGCTGACGACGAAGAAAGCTGGAATAAATGCTATGTAGGCTTGGACAACGGACTAGATGAAGTTGAGGTAAATTCATGCTATTCAAATTCCTCAAATAATAGTGATCTTAAACAGGAAAGTGAAGATCAAGCAGAATACTCATGGAAAGAAATCGACGAGATGTTCCAAAGCTACTCGAGCATCAAAAGACTGTTCAAAGAAGTAGTTGAAGAGAATGACAGATTGAAGAAAATTGAGCAGATCTTAAGCACAGCAAACACTAAGTTTGTTGCCAAAGTTACTGATCTGGAAGAACAGATCAAGAGCAAAGACAGTGAAATTCACTCTCTTAACTCAAAAGTTAAGGATCTGATCTCAAGATACAATGTTGCTGAAGAAAAGATCAAGAAAGGAAAAGAAATGATCTACAAGAGTGATGAGCGTGCCAAGCTGCTAATCAATCTGCAACAAAAGGGAACATCTGGATTGGGATATCCAGGTCACTCAGAAAAATCTTCAGGAACTATAAGCTTCGTACCAGAAAGGAAGAAAATACCAGATCAAGTGAAAGACTTGAAAAACAAGAAAGATTATCCTCAAAAGATGATAATGAAAGATGCAAAGAACAGACAGTATCATCAAACCAGGGGACAACCAGCTCACTACACAGAAACAGAACACCTTCAAAGAGCTAATGTCAACAGGACAAAAACTGTCAACAGGACAAAAATTGTCAACAGAACAGAACATACTAAGAAAGGATTACAGAAGGATAAGATAGAGAGATTTCATCCATCTGAAATACACTCTGTATCTAAAGTAGATAATGAGGGAAATATCATTACCTGCTATATTGCTGTTCCTAACCCTAGAATGTTCTGGATTCGAAAAGGATTGTTTACTAATAATCAAGCACCCAAGCGTTGAAAGGGTAGCTAAGTTTGATTAATTGCAGGATCAAAGAACTGCAAGAAGAAGCAAGATAGCTAGAGGAACTATCTGGATTATAGATAGCGGTTGCTCAAAACACATGACTTGTGACAAGAATCTACTGACAGATTACATAGAGAAACCAGGCCCACAGGTCACTTTTGGATGTAATTCAAAAGGGTATACCAGAGGGTATGGAAACATCAGAGTAGGCAAGACTACTATCACAAATGTGTCATACGTAGAGGGTCTTAGTCACAATCTGTTTTCTGTAAGTCAGTTTTGTGCTAATGGTAATCAGATTGTTTTTGATACTAACAACTGTCTGGTGAAGAACAAGGAAGGAGATGAAATACTCCTTACCGGTAAACTGCAGGATAGGTTATATATTGTCCAGTGGACAAACCAGATCGAGACTTGCTTAGTCACTAAGACTGTATCAGAAACAAGCTGGTTATGGCATAAGAGATTAAGTCATCTTAATTTCAAATCAATCAACAGGATTGCCAAGGAAAGATTAGTAGAAGGACTACCAGATCAGGTGTATGATAAAGACCACATATGTGACGCTTGTCAAGCTGGAAAACAAACCAGATCAACCTTCACAAGCAAAGCAGCTCACTCAACATCAAGAATACTAGAGCTGTTACACCTTGATCTGTTTGGACCAGTCAAACCACTAAGTATCAATGGGAGAAAGTACACATTAGTAATCATAGATGACTACTCAAGATTCACGTGGGTTATCTTTCTGTTAAAGAAGAAAGAGACTCTAGACAAGCTCCCTGATTTTCTACACAAGATCACTAAACAGAAAGAGATGAGTATAACCTCTATCAGAACAGATCGAGGAACAGAATTTCTCAACCAGAAGATTGAAGCATATTGCAACAAGATGGGCATCACTCATCAAACGTCTGCTGCTCGAACTCCTCAACAGAATGGAGTTGTTGAAAGGAGAAACAGATCACTCAAAGAAGCAGCACGCACAATGCTCAACTCAACCAATCTACCAAAGAAATTCTGGGCAGAAGCCATCTACACTGCCTGCTATACGCAAAACAGATCATCCATCACACTCAGACATGGAAAGACTCCATATGAAATATGGAACAACAGAAAGCCTAAGATCTCCTATTTTAGAACTTTTGGCTGTTTATGTTACATACACAATAATGGGAAATCTCAGTTGAAAACTTTTGATAGCAAAACTGACCCTGGAATATTCTTAGGATATTCTGATATCAGTAAAGCTTATCGAGTTTACAATAAGAATTCTCATATTGCGGAAGTAACACCTCATGTTGTTTTTGATGAGTCTATTGTTGAGTACAGATCACCAGATGAAAAGCAGACAGACAATCAGGTGACAACCAGAAGGATGAATGATCTATTACTAGAAGATGTTCTTATCTGGAATTCTAGGAGTGAGGATGAAGAAATTATCACTCAACCTGTTGCTGAGGAGATCATACAGCAAGGGGGAATACTACTACCTAACCTGGATGAGAACAGATCATCAACAGAAGTCAATGATACAATTACCACAAATGATGATCAACATCCAGAAGAAAGCCCAGATGAGAATCCATTTCATGCTACGTCAACAGCACACCCTGAATTTGAGGAACCAACAGATCAACCTGATCCTGAGTTATCTGATGAAGAAATGACCAGGAGAAGAAGATGGATACAAAATCATCCACCAGAACAGATCGTTGGGAACCCATCAGATCGTGTGAAGACCAGAAGAATGCATGGAGAAAGTGCATTGTTGAGCTGTTACCTCTCTCGCATGGAGCCATCTGATGCTTATGAAGCACTTCAAGATGCAGATTGGATAACAGCAATGCAAGAAGAACTCAATGAGTTCAAAAGAAATGAAGTCTGGTATCTCGTGGACAGACCCAAACACCAAGGAGTAATAGGTGTAAAATGGGTGTTCAAGAACAAACGGGATGAGAATGGTGAAGTAGTCAGAAACAAAGCCAGATTAGTAGCTAAAGGCTATAATCAACAAGAAGGCATTGATTTTGATGAAACATTCGCTCCAGTAGCCAGATTAGAAGCTATACGGCTATTCCTAGCATATGCTGCTCACAAACGGTTCAAGGTATACCAGATGGATGTCAAAAGTGCCTTCCTCAATGGTATTCTTGAAGAAGAAGTATATGTGGAACAGCCACCTGGATTTGAAGAAGCAGATCCAGATCAGAAAGTATACAGACTGGCTAAGGCAGTCTATGGTCTAAAACAAGCTCCCAGAGCTTGGTATGAGACCTTATCAACCTTCTTACTGGAATCTGGATTTAGAAGAGGATCTGTTGACAAGACTTTGTTCATCATCAAAGTCAAAGAAAACATTCTCTTAGTCCAGATCTATGTAGATGATATTATCTTTGGATCTCAATCCACCTATCTATGTGACAAATTTGCTGAACTTATGAAAAATAAGTATCAAATGTCCATGATGGGAGAAATGAGTTTCTTTTTAGGATTGCAGGTCAAGCAGCTACCAGATGGTATCTTTATCAATCAGACAAAATATATCAACGATCTGCTAGCCAAGTTTGGATTAAAAGACAGTAATCCAGTGAAAATCCCAATGCAGACCAATGGGAAAATTGGTCCAGATCCCGATGGAAAACCAGCTAATGTTACACAATTCAGAGGGATCATAGGATCATTACTCTATCTAACTGCAAGTCGACCGGACATCACTTTTGCAGTAGGAGTATGCGCTAGATATCAAGCAAACCCCAAAGAGTCTCACATGGAAGCAGCTAAGAAGATACTAAGATACCTTAAGGGAACAGCCCATATAGGATTATGGTATCCATGTGAAGACAACTTTGAGCTAATTGGATACACTGACTCAGATTATGCTGGATGTAAACTGGACAGAAAGTCAACATCTGGTACATGTCAGTTTTTAGGGAATAAACTTATTTCTTGGTTCTCAAAGAAACAGACATCAGTTGCCACTTCAACTACAGAGGCAGAATATATGGCAGCTGGAAGTTGTTGTGCACAAATACTGTGGTTAAGACAACAGCTTAAAGACTATGAGATTGATGTCAAGGAAATACCAATTTTCTGTGACAGCTCAAGTGCTATAGCAATTACACAGAACCCAGTGCTGCACACCAGATGCAAACATGTTGACGTAAGACATCACTTCATAAGAGATCATGTTGAAAGAAAACATGTGCAGATTGAGAAGATACATACTGAAGTTCAGAGAGCAGATATCCTCACTAAGGAATTACCAGAAGAAAGATTTAAGATGCTTTGTGGAAAGCTAGGACTCTTAAATCTTGAGGATAGAACCAGATTGATCTAAACAGGATTGATCTAACCAGATTGATCTAACCAGATTGATCTAAACCAGATTAATCTAACCAGATTGATCTTAACCAGATTGATCTAAACCAGATCATCATGATCCAGATTGATAAAATCCTACAGGGAATCAAAAACAGATCATCATGGTCCAGAGTGATAAGATCCAAATCAGTAGAAATTCCAACAGGGAATTACTAAAAAGCAACCAGATTGAACAAAGACAGAAAGCTAAACCAGAGAGTCTCAAAACCAGCAAGTCTCAAAGACAGAAAGCTAAATCAGAGAGTCTCAAAACCAGCAAGTCTCAAAGACAGAAAGCTAAACCAGAGAGTCTCAAAACCAGCAAGTCTCAAAGACAGAAAGCTAAACCAGAGAGTCTCAAACCAGCAAGTCTCAAAGTGAAGCTAGTCAACTTTAACAGAAAGTTGAACCAGAAGAGCTTCAACCAGAAAGATGAAAGATGCCTCGAACAGAGAGCAGTTACCATAAAAGAAATTGACCTCAACCAGATTACCTAATGCCACGTGGATATAGACTTAATATTTCCATTAATTATTATATTACTTGGTTAAGGGGGAAAGGTCAACTATATACGGTGACTAAATATTTATATTCTGACATTAGATTTCAAAATCATCTATTTTTGATGATTGCATGCAGTAATTGGGAGACGTGATCGAGAAAAATATCTACCAAATCTAGAAAAAGGGAGATAAAAGATTGCATCAAAAATAACGCGCCATCTCATAACCGTTCGATCATAGCGCGTGCATCATACGAAAAGGAGAGGCGACTATGGGTAGAAAACCTAGTACATGGAAAGGCGGGAAAGCTGAAAAAGGGAAGGATTTCTCAATAATTTATTACCTTGTTTATCTTCTCTTTTGCGTATATAGATTGATAAGGCGGTTCGTGTATCACTTACGCGTACAAATTTTTTTTCTCAAACACTTAGCAAATTTTCTGCCTCCCAAAATTCTCTCTTGCAAAATTCTCTCTTTTTAGCAAAAATGGCTCCCAAATCGTCTGCTTTTCTGGAACAAGCAACCTATCTGAAACCTTATATTCACCAAGACCTTTTTGCGGTTCTTGATACCTTCGGGTTTCATAAACTGGAGAAGGCATTTGATCTCGTTCGTCAGTGCAAAGGTTTCATGTTTCGCTTTTAATTCGTATTCAAATGTCTAAATGTTTTACTCTATATCTTTTCTCTTGTATGTGATATCTGTAAATTACATAGAACTGCATAAACTGTTCTTGAAGCACTTATACTTCACTGATGGAAGGATAGTGCTCACATCTATACTGCTATGTCCATTGTAGGTTTCCACAAGATTATATCCTCACACCCTGTGCACTTCCTACCCAAGGAAGTTGCTGCCTTCTACCTCTCGTGGCAGGGAGAGAGAGGTGGAGATGAGGCCACCATCAGGGTGAGCAAAGGAAATACAGTAAGCAACACACCGTACAATGTCATCAACATCATCAACGGTGCTTACAAGGTGAAGGATGAGGGACTTGACCTTGGAGAGATTACTGCAGAACAGCTGCAAGAAGCTGTGGAAATGGTCATGATAGTCCCTATCCATTACACCAACAGGATGTTTGTCCGTGCACTTCTCGCGCCAGAGTTCAGAATCATTTTTGAATTCGTACAGAGGATTTTCTTAAATCACAATGGATCCTATGACCAGGTGACCCCCGAGAAGTTCAGGATTTTGGCCGCCGTGGTTCTTAATCTGCCAGTCAACTGGAGCAGGATCTTGTACGATCTGTTGACAAAGGAGGCCAAAATGATTTTATTTGTGAAAGGGAGCTCTCCTGGCATTGAAGTAAAAAGAAGCAGCCTGCGTCATTCAACAAAGATAAGCTTTATGCTTGAGTCATTCTTCCCTCAACATCAGTGGGATACGATGGTTGAATTCAACACCAGGCAGCATTTTCCAAAGGATCAGCATCAGCTGGAAATGTCAATGGGCATCTCAGCAAACTTGATTGCCAGAGCTAAAGATCCTGTAGTCTTCAGAGCTCTGATGGAAATGGGGAGTTCAAATCCTATCTGGATTCCTCCTTCTGGTCCAGCAGATCGATCCACAAAATCTCAAACATCTAAGGAGAAGCAAACAGAGAAAACTCCTACCAAGAGAACAACCAGGAGAGCCAGCTCGGTTGAAACTGATATATCTACAGCAGCTCAACCACCAAAACCTAAACGACGAAAGCTTCAAAAATTGGCTGAGACAGAACAGAGCCCAGAACCAGCACAAGAAACTACACTCCCTCAACAGGAGGTTGAGGAAGAAAATATTGTATTGGGTGATGAACCAGAGGAAGTAGAGCCTCTAACAGCAGTACACCCAGACCAGACCAGGGATTTCTCCCCCGCTCACACAATAAGTTCATCATCTGCTGAGCCTCTGGAACAAATCAATGAGGAGGAAGAAGAAGAAATCGAATCTTCTGATGAAGATGTGGAGAAGAACACAGCACGATCTGTGGTGAAGATGATTGAAGCTGAAGCAGACAGAGCCGTGCTTAACACTTTTCCAGGCATCCAGCTCACTCCTGAGAGCTATGATGCAGCTAAGAGGGTAAAACTGCTGCTGCTGATCAAAGATAAGGAGTTCTATGTGTTAGATGCTCTGCTTAAAATCAGATCGATTGATCAGCTCAAGGCAGAGGAAGCCACGCTGCTGAACATTTTTGAAGTCTCTTCCGTTACTGAGCTAAGAGAAAGCTTCTCTCAATCTATTCTGGCAATTGCCCAGCTTGAAGCTCAGAAGTTGAAGATCAACTTGAGAGAAATCTATGAGAAAGCTGGTAAGCTGGATTTCTACGACAGTGTAGTTGACAAAGACGAAACTGAGATTCCTTCTGTTGCTCACCAACCGGGTGCAGAAACATCAGAACCTGCATCAGACCAGGTCATGACTGACACTTGTGAGCAGATCACTACTCCACCTGCACCAACTGAGGAAGAATTCCTTGGACAGAATATAGGAGGCGAGCTTACAAATGAAATCATCACTCCTGCTGTTGCCACTGCACAAAATGTTCATGTGCAGTCATTCACTCTGGAGGACATATTGATGGACCAACATCAATCACTGTCTCATACACAAATCCGAGATCTTATTGCCAAGAAGGTGGATCAGTATATGTATGGAACGCTGACCACGGTCCAAGATGAAGCCACACGCATCCTGACAGAATTCAACAACCATCTGCAATCTCATGTCAACCAGGTCGACACTGATCTGAGGCGCATCTGTCGCTTGAAAATTGAAGAGATCAGTAAGAAAATGGATGATGATCGTACAGCAGCTGAAGAACGTAAAGCACAGATTGATCAGAATCTGTTTTCTACAGAATTCAAAGTGAAGGAAATGTACAAGATCATCAGTGCCTTTGCAGCCAAAGAGAAAGACATGGTACATGCCATTGTCCAAGAGCAGACTGATGGTCTCACAGCAGACATAGTCAAAGAAGCAAACACATACACCAGATCTCTGCTCCGACAGTTCGAATCTGACGGCAAAGCCTTTGTGGAAAGGAAGCTACGCGACCTGCAGTACCCCTCATCAACTCTCATCAAGTCTTATTTTGATGAAACTGCTGACATCAAGGGCGATCAAGAAGAGCTCAAAGCTGATCTGATCAATTCAAAAGCCTCTCTTCAGAAACAGATCAACGACTCCAATCTCAACATTACATCGCTCCTATCTAGCAGATTTGAATCAGACAAGGAGGTTGCAGAGCTGAAGAATGAGGTCACTTCCCTCAAGACATTCATTCAATCTTTTATTGATGATGTCGAAAAGGGGGAAGGAATTGCAAAAGGGAAAGGAATTGAGAAGAAAAAGCTGCTGTCATCTGCTGCACAAGAAAAGAAGAAAGAGAAAGCAGCAGAAGAAAAACAGAAGAGCCTGACTGGATCTGGTACTTCAACTGCAAAGAAACCAGCCAGCTCTCCATCCTTCCAAGCTCAGAAGACCTTTTCTCCAACCAGATCGAGCCAGTCTTCCAAGAAAAAGAAGAAAGCAGGATCCAGCTGGTTCTCATCTGCTCCCATTCGCAAAACTTTAAAACAGGGAGAGACCAACTGGGTCCCAGATCATCTAAAGGAAGGATATGAAGGACTGAAGTATGGATTTATAATGTGCCGTTACTTTCTAAAAGAACCTCTTTACCACGAGGGGACACCAGATGAAGCATTCAACCTTTACCTAGAGCAGAATGATGCAAAGGATTTGGTGGGAGAGATCAGAGATGCTGCTGCTAAAGCCCAAGTCCAGATAACTGCTCCAGAAAGGGAGTTCAGAACCTGTCCTACTATTCCCGGGACAGAACTCCCTGACAAGACATTTCTGCTAAATTTCATAAACCAGCTAGCAGAAAACAGAGGGTACAAAGTGGATGCTGAAGATCCAGATTACATTAGAGTAAGAGAGGGAGTGTATGAAAGTGTTCAGCTCATCTCTGACGAGACCAGAGCAAAATTGAAGAAACAACAGGAGGAGAAGAGGAAGAGCAGATAGTCTTCTATTTTTCATCTTTTATGATCTGCCTTTTTCTCATTCTTGTTCTGTCTATCTGTAAAACTCTTTTTTGACTCTATATATATATGAATCTAGTTTGAGTTTCTGATGACAACAATTCATTGTCCAGAACACATATAAACTATCCTTAACGTTATAAACTTAATAACGAAATCTGATCAAACTGGAAAACCAGACCAGACCGATCTGTATTAGCTGACAGGATTCTTTTTTGTAAAGAGTGGTTTCGACATCATCAACAAGGGGGAAATTGTTGGGAACCCTAAAGTTTAGTGTTGATGATGGTCTTTCGAAACACACTTAGCTGGTCTGTATGTTAACCTGTTCCTCGTGTAAAAACCAGATCACTATAGATTAGGTGATTTCTGTTTTGGAACAGATTAGGAGATGACTTAAAGTGTAAAGGAGATGTTCCTATAGAAGTCATTCTCAACTTAGAATAGGATGAAGGTCAAGATTTCACGCCCAAAGGAATCGATCTGCTGTAACAGACAGCGACCAGATCGATGCCTACAGCGATAAACTAGAGCGATTGAGTCATCAAGTCATTAGCTGACATCATCCTACACATC
>JAPKLX010000316.1:198092-264117 GCA_026898415.1 Leonotis leonurus | reverse complement strand
AGGCATCGATCTGGTCATCGATCTGGTCGCTGTCTGTTACAGCAGATTGATTCCTTTGGGCGTGAAATCTTGACCTTCATCCTATTCTAAGTTTGAGAATGACTTCTATAGGAACATCTCCTTTACATTTTAAGTCATCTCCTAATCTGTTCCAAACCAGAAATCACCTAATCTATAGTGATCTGGTTTTTACACGAGGAACAGGTTAAACATAAAGACCAGCTAAGTGTGTTTCGAGAGACCATCATCAACACTAATTTTAGGGTTCCCAACACCCAGTGAAAATCCCAATGCAGACCAATGGGAAAATTGATCCAGATCCAGAGGGAAAACCAGCCAACATTACTCAATACAGAGGGATCATAGGATCATTACTCTACCTAACTGCCAGTCGACCTGACATCACTTTCGCAGTAGGAGTATGTGCTAGATATCAAGCAAATCCAAAAGAGTCTCACATGGAAGCAGCTAGGAAGATATTAAGATATCTCAAGGGAACAGTCCATGTAGGATTATGGTATCCATGTGAAGACAATTTTGAGTTAACTGGATACACAGACTCAGATTATGCTGGATGTAAACTGGACGGAAAGTCAACATCTGGTACATGTTAGTTTCTAGGAAATAAACTGATCTCTTGGTTCTCAAAGAAACAGACATCTGTTGCCACATCTACCACAGAGGCAGAATACATTGCACCTGGAAGTTGTTGTGCACAAATACTGTGGTTAAAACAACAGCTTAAAGACTATGAGATCGATGTCAAGGAGATACCTATTTTCTGTGATAGTTCAAGTGCTATAGCAATCACACAGAATCCTGTTCTGCATACCAGATGCAAACATGTGGATGTAAGACATCATTTTTTAAGAGATCATGTTGAAAGAAAACATGTACAGATCGAGAAAATACACACTGAAATACAGAAAGCTGATATTCTTACCAAAGCATTACCAGAAGAAAGACTTAAGATGCTTTGTGGTAAACTAGAATTATTAAATCTTGAAGCAAGAACCAGATTGATATAAACCAGATCAAGTTAAATGTTCCAACAGGGAAACAAAACCAGATTGACATGGTACAGATCGATAAAATTAAGATCAAGTGAAATTCCAACAGGGAATTGACACCAGATTACTAAGTACATATCAATACAGATTAATTAAAATTCCAACTGGGAATTAGTAAAAAAATCAATACACCAGATTGGACAGTAGCACAACCAGATCAATAGTTCTCACTATGCAGGAGATCGACCTTGACCAGATTACTTAATGCCACGTGGATATTAAATTAATAATTCTTATTAATTATCCCATTACTTGGTTGAGGGGGAAAGGTCAACTATATAAGGCGACTAATTATATATATTCTGACATCAGATATCAAATCTTTTATTTTTTGATGATTAAGTATAGTAATTGGGAAACGTGATCGAGGAAATATCTACCAAATCAAGAAAAAGGGAGACAAATGACTGCAACAAAAACAACGCGCCACATTACAACCGTTCGATCAAAGCGCGTGCATCATAAGATAAAGAGAGGCGGTGATAGACTGTAAACCTAGAACATGGAAAGGCGGGAAAAGCTGAAAAAGGGAAGGATTTCTGAATATTTTATTACTTTACTTATCTTCCCTTTCATTTATATGTTTTGATAAGCTGTTTCAACTATCACTTACACTTATATTTCTCGAAACACTTATATTTCCCTCTTCCGAAATCCTCTCTACCTTCGAAAATCACTCTGTTTCTAGTAACAATGGCACCCAAATCCTCTGTTTTTCTTGATCAAGCAACCTTTTTGAAACCATACTTGCACCAAGACCTCTTCGCAGTTCTTGATACCTTCGGGTTTCACAAACTGGAAAAGACATTTGATCTTGTCCGCCAGTGCAAAGGTTCATTGCTTTGTGATTCCTGTGTCCGTTTGTCATATATTATCTCTTAAACATACTTTTGAAAACTGCCTTTACTCATCTGCATCTATATATACTTGTAATTTCTGTGATATCGATTGCTAGACTGCATAAACTGTTTTGAGCACTTATACTTCACTGATGGAAGGATAGTGCTCACATATGCTCTATTTATGCTTCTTGAAGGTTTTTACAACATTATCACTTCACACCCAGTTCACTTCCTACCCAAGGATGTTGCTGCTTTCTACCTCTCATGGCAGGGAGAGAGGGGTGGACACGAGGCAACCATCAGGGTCAGTAAGGGGAACACTATTAGCAACACCTCTTATAACGTCATCAACATCATCAACGACGTTTACAAATTGAAGGATGAAGGTCTTGACCTTGGGGAAATAACTGCAGAACAGCTGCAAGAAGCAGTAGAGATAGTGATGATCATACCTATCCAATATACAAACAGGATGTTTACCCATGCTCTTCTCGCTCCAGAATTCAGAATTCTGTTTGAATTCGTACAGCGCATTTTTCTCAACCACAACGGATCCTATGACCAGGTCACCCCTGAGAAGTTTAGAATCCTAGCAGCCGTGGTACTCAACCTACCAGTGAACTGGAGCAGGATCTTATTTGATCTCTTGGCAAAGGAGACCAAGATGATCTTGTTTGTGAAAGGAGGCTCACCTGGCCTCGAGGTAAAGAGAAGCAGCTTGAGACATTCCACAAAAATCAGCTTCATACTGGAAACTTTCTTCCCTCACCACCAGTGGGACACTGCTGTTGAGTTCAACACCAGACAGCACTTTCTCAAGGACCAGCATCAGATAGAAATGTCAATGGGCATTTCAGCAAATCTGATTGCACGGGTGAAAGACTCAGTCATTTTTAACGCTCTGATGGAGATGGGTAATTCTAATCCTATCTGGATCCCACCCACTACCACAACTGAGAAACCAACAAAGTCCAGAGTGACAAAGGACAAGCCAGCAAACAGAACCCCCTCCAAGAGAGTGACCAGGAGGGCCAGCTCTGTTGAAACCGACACTTCTACAACCGCTCAACAACCCAAACCCAAAAGAAGAAGGCTGCAGAAACTTGTTGAAGCAGCACAAAGCCCAGAACCTACACCAGAAACTGACATCCCTCAATAGGGGGTTGAGGAAGAAGAGGTTATGATGGGTGGTTCACCAGAGGATGTGGCCCCCATTTCATCTGTGCACCCAGATCAATCCAATGACTTCTCTCTAGCACACTCCACCAGCCCATCATCTGCTGAACGGCTAGAGCAGATTGATGAGGAGGCTGAGGGAGAAGAACAGTCTACTGATGAGGAAGAGGAGCTACATAAAGCAGAAACTGTGGTGAGAATGCTGGAGACAGAGGCAGATCATTCTGTGCTCAGAACTTTCCCGGGGATCCAGCTCACCCCAGAAACCTATGATGCAGCCAAACGCTTAAAATTTCTTCTGCTAGTGAAAGATAAAGAATACTATGTTCTGGATGCTCTGCTCTGCACCAGATCAATTCACGCACTGAAAATCGAAGAAGCCACTCTGCTCCAGATATTCACTGCTTCTTCAATCTCTGAGTTAAGGGAGACCTACCAGCCAGACATACTTGGCATGGCAAAATTTGAGGCTGAAGAACTCCAGATCGACCTGCGATCTGTTTATGCGAAAGCCAATATGCTGGATTTTTACAACAGCATTGAAGAAGAGATTGTGGAGGAAGCAGTTGCAGCAGATCAAGCTGATACTCACAAACAGGGTGCAGTCATCATAGAACCTGCAACGGATCAGCCCATGGCTGAGGTTGAAGAGCCCACTACTGCACCGACTGCGGGGGAACCAGCCAGGGATAGCTCCATTAAACATGCAGTGAGTGAACTCCCTTAACCGGATCATGAACCAGCAGGATAGAGGTTGGGTGGTGTACAAACAGATAACATATACACCCCAGCTGTCGCTGCTACAATGGAGTAACATGTAGAGATGACCACCCTAGAGGACATATTGATGGACCAGCATCAATCCCTGTCCAATACACAAGTGAAGGACCTCATCTCTCACAAAGTCGACCAGTACATGTATGGAACGCTCACTTATGTCCAAGATGAAGCCATCCGCATACTCACAGAGTTCAACGACCACTTAAAGACTCACGTCGATCAAGTTGACTCTGACTTGAGGAGAATATGCATGCTGAAAATCGAAGAAATTAGCAAGAAAATGGACGATGATCGAGCTGCTGCCAAAGAACGGAAGGCACAGATCGATCAAAGTTTGTTTACAACTGAGCTGAAAGTGAAAGAGATGTACAAGATCATCACTGCCTTTGCTGAAAAAGAGAAAGACATGGTCCGCACAATAGTCAAGGCAATTTGAAGCCAACGGGAATGATTTTGTGCAGCGAAAACTGAGTGATCTGGGCTACCCAACCAAACTCATGATTGACACATTTTTTGACGAGATTGGGATAATGAAAGAAGAGCAGGAAGCGCATACTCTCCAAAAGCAGATTGATGACTCAAACCTTAACATCACATCGCTGCTTACACAAAAAGTCGAGACAGACAAAAAGATCAACACACTGAAAGAAGAGATCACTTCCCTACGGGCACTTATCAACATAGTTGTTGATGATGTCAAAAAGGGGGAAGGATCTGTGAAAGGGAAGAAGCCAGCTGCAGCTGTTGCAAAAGGAAAGGAGAAGGAGATAGTTCAACCTGAGCAACAGATCACACCACAATCAACCAACCCACCATCTACACCAACATCTGCTCAAATCAAAAAGACCACATCCTCAAGCAGATCGAGCCAACCTCAACCACTGAAGAAAAAGAAACGCTCTGGATTCAGTTGGGCATCATCTGCTCCTACCAGAACATCAAAATCAAAAGAAGGAGAGACCAACTAGGTCCCAGAGAACTTAAGAGAAGGATGGGAAGGGCTGAGAGATGGATTTATCATGTGCAGATATTTTCTCAAGGAGCCTGCATACAGCGAAGGAACAACCAACGAGGCCTTTAATCTCTACCTTGACATGAATGATGCTAAAGACTTGGTTGAAGGGATAAGAGAAGCAGCCGCAAAGGTAAACATTCAGATCACTGCTCCAGAGAGGGAATTCAAAACATGCCCAACCATTCCAGGGACTGATCTGCCTGACAAGACCTTTCTGCTCACCTATATAAACCAGCTCGCGGAGAACAGAGGGTACAAAGTTGACGCAGAAGACCCTGACTACATAAGGATAAGAGAGGGTGTCTATGAATGTGTGAAGCTGATCTCGGATGAGACAAGAGCGAAGATGAAGAGACAACAAGAAGAGAGAAGAAAGAGCAGATAGCTATATGTTTTCCATATCTTTATGATCTGCATTTCTTACCTTTTGTCATGTTAATCTGTAAACTTTATTGTCTCTTATCTATTGAAGTTTGCTTTTGAAGTTTCTGATGACAACATCCAATTGTCCAGAACATATATAAACTGTCTTAAATCGTTATAACCTAAATAACGAACAATCATCTATCTGGTCATCAAACCAGATCACTCTTAAGAGTTGCTAGGACATTATTGTGAAGTGTGGTTTTGACATCATCAAAAAGGGAGAAATTGTTGGGAACCCTAAGTAACTTTGTTTTGATGATAGTCTTTCTAAACACACTTAGTTATCTTAGAGGTTAAACTGATCTACGTGTTAAACAGATCACTAGATATAAAGTGTACTCTGTTATGAAACAGATTAGGAGATGACTTGATATGTAAAGGAAATATTCCTATAGAAGTCAATCTCAACTTAATAAAGGATGAAGGTCAAGATTTCACGCCATAAGGAATCGATCTGCTGTAACAGACAGTGACCAGATCGATGCCTACAGCGAGGAACCAGAATGATTGAGTCATCAATCCACCAGCTGACATCATCCTACACATCATATGCTCATGCCACGCAAAGATTAAAGTCCATCCAACTGGGATTGGGAAGAAGATCTTCGGTTAACATATAGAAGGAAAGAGACCGTTAGCAATCTGCTTTCCATAACTCAAAGATTGAGTCAACCTTTCCTATATGCCAAGAATAGATATGATGGAAATCATTGATTGGCAATATACCATTTATCTCATGCCAATAAACAACGGCTAGAATTTCAAAATTCAATGCCTATATAGTTGAAGTTAGAGATCTGGAGAAATGAGAAAGAGAACACACGCGAGCTATACTGTTGTCATACTTTCAAGCAATCAATCTGTTATCCAGACTTAGAGCTTCAACACTCTGTGATTCTACATCACACCAACCACCTCGATTCAAGTCTGTCTTATCGAGAGAAAGGAGATCACCCTGCTAGCTAGTAGTCTTCTAGTGGTAACGTAGAGGTAATCTGTTGTAAAGGGACACGACCCTTAATTCGTGCATAAGTATCTCTCTAGTTTTGATTGATACTTGTGACTCGTTCTCCACGAGTATAAAGAAGCAGAGTATCCTAGTAGTGGATAATCTGGTCTAGTTTTGACCAGATCGTGGACGTAGGGATTTCCTGAACCACGTTAAACAACTGTGTGCTTTACATTCCTGCATATTTAATTTCTATTGTTTATTATTCTTACTTTCCACACTAGCATTCGATCTGCATCTCAATCAATTTCTTTAACAATCTGGATAATCTCTAAGGTTTTCTAAACAAGAGCAATCACTAATCCACCATTATTCCGCACTCACTAAGCACTCAGAAAGTAATAAGATCACTCTTATTATTAGATAAGTGTTATCACTAAGAGAGTAATCTGTTTGGACTAAAACTGCTATCGATCTGTATATCGATCTGTCTAGTCATCTTCGAGCAATTTCTTATACAGAATAGCTTGAACTCTCACACAACTTGTCAAGTAAACTGAAAAGTTTGTATTTGGTGTATTCCCCCTCAAGCTTCAGTCTGCAAGTCCTCCTCACGTCAGAATCCATCTTGTCTACTTGAGATTTTATGTTGTTGTTGAATTCTGTTAGGATTCTGGTGGCCTGGTCTTGGACTGTTGAGAGCCTCCCATACATGAACTTGTCTACCTTTAGAGAGATAAGGTCCTTGACTTGTTCGTTGGATAGAGATTGATGCTGAGTCATCAGAATCTCTTCCAGATCGGGGGCCTCGAAAAATTCTTCCATTGTTGCTGCGACAGATGGGGTGTATATGTCATTAGTTAGTTTGTCTCCCACCTTCTGTCCAGCTGGTTGATCTGCTTCTCTGGTGTAGTCAACCACTTCAATCTGGATTTTGCTCTTTTGAGCTGGTTCATCCTCAACTCGTGCAGGTGTCAGTTCAACAGCCTCAGCTTGTTGCTGAAATGGTTCTGTTTCTGGTATTACTACACCCTGTTGGTGAGCTTCAGCTAGTTCTTCTTCCTCATCGACCACACTGTCATAAAAGTGCAGCAGTCCTGCTTTCTCATACATTGGCCTCAGATCAATCTGTAGTTTCTTAGCTTCATGTTTAGTAATAGCCAGAATACTCTGAAGATAGGTTTCTCTTAACTCTGCAACAGAGGAGACTTCAAAGATGTTCAAAAATGTGGCTTCCTCTGCTTTGAGCATGTCAATCAACCTGGTTTTGAGCAAAGCTTCAAGGGCATAAAATTCCTTGTCCTTGATAAGGAGCAGCAACTTTACTCTCTTAGCTGCGTCATAGCTCTCTGGTGTGAGCTGAATGCCTGGGAATGATTTTAGTACTGAGTGATCTGTTTCAGCTTCTAGTAGTTTCACTACTGTTTCTACCTTCTTCTTCTCCACATCCTCATCAGAGGATTCATCTTCATCTTCATCATCTTCATCAATCTGTTCTAATGGTTCAGCAGATGATGGACTGGCTGTGTGAGCGGGTGAGAAGTCCTTTTCTTGACTTGGATTGAAGGATGAGAGTGGTACAGCTTACTCTGGCTGTCCTCCAATCAGAATGTCATCCACATCCTCAACCTCAACCTCCTGTTGAGGGATAGGTATATCTGAAATGACAGCTTCTTGAACCTGGACCTCCTCAACCGGTTCAGAAAGTTTTTGTAGTCGTCTTCTATTCGGTTTGGGCTGTTGAGCTACTGTGGAAACGTTAGTGTCCACGGAGCTGGCTCTCCTGGTTACTCTCTTGGAAGGGGTCCTTTCTACTTGTTTTTCTTTTGTGACTCTGGACTTGGTGGATTTTTCTGCAAGGGCAGATGGGGGAATCCAACTTGGATTCGAGCTTCCCATCTCCATTACGGCATTCACATGTACGGGATCTGTGATTTTGGCTATCAGATTTGCAGTGATTCCCATGGACATTTCGAGCTGGTGTTGGTCCTTTGGGAATCGTAGTATGTCGTTGAATTCAATCACGTTGTCCCATTTGTGTTGTTGGAAGAAGGTTTCCAGCATGTACCTGATCTTGGTGGAGTGTCGCAGGCTACTTCTCCTTACTTCAATGCCTGGACTCGCTCCTTTCACAAATGTGATCATCTTGGCCTCCTTTGCCAAGAGATCAAAGAGAATTCTGCTCCAGTTCACTGGCAGATTTAGCACCACAGCAGCAAGTATTTTGAACTTTTCAGGAGTGACTTGATCGTATGATCCGTTGTGATTCATGAAGATTTTCTGAATGAATTCGAATAGAATCTTGAATTCTGGCGCAAGTAGTCCCCTGTTGAACATTCTGTTTGTGTAATGGATAGGCACTACCATCACCATTTCGATTGCTTCTTGTAGTTGTTCGTCCGTGATATCTCCAAGGCTAAGACCTTCATCTTTCAATTTGTAGACTTCATCTATGATGTTCAGCACGTTATATGTTGTATTGCTGATAGTGCTGGCCTTGCTGACTCGGATAGTGCTGGCCTTGCTGATAGTGCTGGCCTTGCCATGAGAGATAGAAAGCTGCTACATCTTTGGGCAAGAAATGGAGAGGGTGTGTGGTAATGATATTGTGAAATCCTTTGCAGTACTTAACAAGGGCGAAGGCCTTGTTGAGTTTGTGAAAACCGTGGGTGTCAAGAACCGCATATAGGTCTTAAGTAATGTATTTGTTCAGAAACTTGACTTGGTCGAGAAACAAGGTTGACTTGGGAACCATTTGTAAAAGATAGATTGTTGAAAGGTTTGAGAGATTTTAGAAATGGCAAAAGGAAAAACTTGCTAAGTGTTTGCAGAAGAAGTGAAGTGTAGGTGAAAGTTGAATCGCCTAGCCAAATATATAAGTGATAAACAAATTAATAAAATAATTAACATCCTTCCCTTTTTCATCTTTTTCCGTCTTTCTAAAGTATAGACCTACAGTCTATTACCGCCTCTACTTTGCGTTTGATTCACGCGCTTTTGATCCTAGGGTTGCAATGTGGTGCGTGTTTGTTTAAACCGTCAAATTGCTTCCTTTTTCTTGATTTGGTAAATATCTCCACGATCACAGTTCCCAAACATAGTACAAATCATCACAAAAATAAAAGATTTGGTGTATTATGTCAGAATATAGATATATAGGCTATGATTAAATTTGATATAATCGCCGTATTTAGAGTTATCCTGCAGACATTCCCCCTTGACTAAGTAACATAGAAATTAATTTAAAAATTAATTTCCATGTGGCATCTAGTCATCTGTTGTAGTCAATCTCTTATCAATGATCTGTTGACACCATTATCGATCTGTTTATATGACTTTTGATCTTGGGCATCAATCTTGTGTGGTGATCTGTTAATATTTCCCGGTTGGAATTTAATTGATCTGTTTGATCATTAACTTTTACTTAGATGATCTGGTGTCAATTCCCAGTTGGAATTTTACATGGTCTGTTCTTTATCAATCTGGACTATGTCAATCTGGTTCTAATTCCCTGTTGGAATATATATTTTGCTTGATCTGTTCTAAGTCTATCTGGTCCTTTCTTCTAGATTTAACAGTCCTAGTTTGCCACAAAGCATCTTGAATCTTTCTTCTGGTAATACTTTAGTAAGAATGTAGGCTCTCTGTACTTCAGTGTGAATTTTCTCGATCTGTACATTTTTTCTTTCAACATGATCTCTTATAAAGTGATGTCTCACATCTACGTGTTTGCATCTGGTATGTAAAACGGGATTCTGTGTGATTGCTTTAGCACTTGAGCTATCACAAAAGATAGGTATCTCTTTGACATCGATCTCATAGTCTTTGAGCTGTTGTTTTAACCAGAGTATTTGTGCACAACAGCTCCCTGCCGCCATATATTCAGCTTTTGTGGTTGATGTGGCAACAAATGTCTGCTTCTTTGAGAACCAAGAGATTAGTTAATTTCCTTAAAACTGACATGTACCAGATGTTGACTTTCTGTCCAGCTTATATCCAGCATAATCTAAATTTGTGTATCTAGTTAGCTCAAAGTTGTCTTCACATGGATACCATAATCCAATGTGAGCTGTTCCCTTAAGATATCTTAATATCTTCTTAGCTGCTTCCATGTGAGACTCTTTGGGGTTTGCTTGATATCTTGCACATACACCTATTGCAAATGTAATGTCAGGTCGACTGGCAGTTAGGTAGAGTAGTGATCCTATGATCCCTCTGTATTGAGTAATATTTGCTTGTTTTCCCTCTGGATCAGGATCAATTTTCCCGTTGGTCTGCATTGGAATTTTAACAGATTTACTGTCTTTGATCCCAAACTAAGTCAGCAGATCGTGAATATACTTTGCTTGATTAATAAAGATGCCATCTGGTAACTGCTTGACCTGCAAACCTAGAAAGAAATTCATTTCACCCATCATGGACATTTGATACTTATTTTTCATAAGTTTAGCAAATTTTTCACACAAATAAGTAGATTGAGATCCAAATATGATATCATCTACATAGATCTGTACTAAAAGGATATTTTCTTTGACTTTGATGATGAACGAAGTCTTGTCAACTAATCCTCTTCTGAATCCAGATTCTAGTAGAAATGTAGACAATGTCTCATACCAAGCTCTAGGGGCTTGTTTTAGACCATAGACTGCTTTTGTCAGTCTGTATACTTTCTGATTTGGATCTGCTTCTTTGAATCCAGGTGGCTGTTCCACATAGACTTCCTCTTCAAGGATACCATTTAGAAAGGCACTTTTGACATCCATCTGGTATACCTTGAATCTTTTGTGTGCAGCATATGCTAGAAACAACCTTATTGCTTCTAGTCTGGCTACAGGTGCAAATGTTTCATCAAAATCAATGCCTTCTTGTTAATTATAGCCTTTAGCTACTAATCTGGCTTTGTTTCTGACTACTTCACCATTCTCATCTCGTTTATTTTTGAACACCCATTTTACTCCAATTACTCCTTGGTGTTTGGGTCTGTTCACGAGATACCAGACTTCATTCCTTTTGAACTCATTAAGTTCTTCTTGCGTTGCTGTTATCCAATCTGCATCTTGTAGTGCTTCATGAGCATTTGATGGTTCAATGCGAGAGAGATAGTAGCTTAACAAGGTACTTTCTCCATGCATTCTTCTCGTTTTCACACGATCTGATGGGTTCCCAACGATCTGTTCTGGTGGATGATCTTGTATCCATCTCCTTCTCCTGGTCATCTCTTTATCAGATATCTCAGGATCAGGTTGATATGTTGGTTCCTCAAATTCAGTGTGTGCTGTTGATGAAGCTTGAAATGGATTCTCATCTGTTCTTGCTTCTGGATTTGGATTTTCAGATTGATTATCATCTGCAATGACTGTTTCATTACTTTCAGTTGGTGATCTATTTTCATCCAGTTCATGTTGGATTGTTCCCCCTTACTGTATAATTACTTCAGCAATTGGTGGAGTATTGATCTCTTCATCAACAATTTTTGAATTCCAAATAAGAATATCTTCTAGTAATATCTCGTTCATCTTTCTTGTAGTCATCTGTTTTTCTGTCTGTTTATCATCTGGTGACCTGTACTCAACAATAGACTCATCAAAGACAACATGAGGTGTTACCTCCACAATATGAGAATTCTTATTGTAGACTCGATATGCTTTACTGACATCAGAATATCCTAAGAATATTCCAGGATCAGTTTTGCTATCAAAAGTCCTCAATTGAGATTTTCCATTATTGTGTATGTAACACAAATAGCCAAAAGTATGAAAGTAAGAAATCTTAGGCTTTCTGTTGTTCCAGATCTCATATGGTGTCTTCCCATGTCGGAGTGTAATTGATGATCTGTTCTGAGTATAACAGTTTGTGTAGATAGCTTCTGCCCAGAATTTCTTGGGTAGATTGGTAGCATTTAGCATAGTACGGGCTGCTTCTTTTAGCGATCTGTTTCGCCTTTTAACAACTCCATTTTGTTGAGGTGTTCTAGCAGCTGAAGTTTGATGAGTGATTCCCATCTTATTGCAGTATGCTTCAATTTTTTGGTTGAGAAATTCTGTTCCTCGATCTGTTCTGATGGTGGCTATATTCACCTCTTTCTGTTTGGTGATCTTGTGTAGAAAATTAGGTAGTTTGGCTAGTGTCTCTTTCTTCTTTAACAGAAAGATGACCCAAGTGAACCTTGAGTAGTCATCTATGATTACTAAGGTGTATTTTCTCCCATTTATGCTTAGTGGTTTAACTGGCCCAAACAGATCCAGATGCAAAAGCTCCAGTATTCTTAATGTTGAGTGAGCTGTTTTGCTTGTAAAGGATAATCTGGTTTGCTTTCCAGCTAGACAAGCATCACATATATGGTCTTTATCATATACTTGATCTGGTAGATCTTCCACTAATTTTTCTTTGGCAATCTTGTTGATTGACTTGAAATTTAGGTGACTCAATCTCTTGTGCCATAACCAGCTTGTTTCTGATACAGTTTTAGTGACTAAGCAGGTCTCGATCTAATTTGTCCACTAGACAATATATAGCCTATCCTGCAATTTTCCGATAAGGAGTATCTCATCTCCTTCTTTGTTCTTCACAAAGCAATTGTTAGTATCTAAGATGATCTGATTACCGTTTGCACAGAATTGACTAACCAAAAACAGATTGTGGCTAAGACCCTCAACATATGATACATTTGAGATGGTAGTCTTGCCAACATTTACTTTTCCATATCCTCTGGTGTATCCTTTTGAGTTACATACAAAGGTGACCTGTGGTCCTGGCTTTTCAATGTAATCTGATAGTAAGTTATTGTTACATGTCATGTGCTTCGAACATCCACTATCAATTATCCAGATTGTTCCTCTTGCTATCGTGTTTCTTCTTGCAGTCTTCTGGTCCTGCAATTAATTAAACTTAGCTACCCTTCAACGTTTGGGTGATTGGTTATTAGCAAATGTTCCCTTTCGAATCCAGAACATTTTTGGGTTAGGAACAGAAATATAACAAGTAATGGTGTTCCCATCATTATCAACTCTAGACAGAGAATTGAATACAGATGGATGATATCTCTCTATTCCATCATTCTTCAATCCCTTCTTAAATGGTACTGTCCTGTTGACATTCTTTGCCCCTTTGACATTTTTGGTGGGTAATGTCCTGTTGACATTATTTTTATGAACATGATCTGTTTATGTGTAACGAGCTGGTTGACCCTTTGTTTGGTGGTATTGCTGTACCCGGTCTCTTTTATCATCATCTTATGGGGTTGATCTTTCTTGTTTCTCAGATTTATTACTTGATCTGGTATTTGCTTTCTCTCTGGTACAAAGTTTATGGTTCCCGAAGATTTTTCCGAGTGACCTGGATATCCTAATCCAGATGTGCCTTTTTGCTGCAGATTGATTAGCAGTTTAGCACGTTCATCACTTTTGTAGATCATTTCTTTTCCTTTCTTTATCTTTTCTTCAGCTACGTTATTTCTATTGATGAGATCTTTGACCTTTGAGTTTACTGAGTGAATCTCTCTATCTTTTCCCTTGATCTGATCTTCCAGATCAGTTACTTGGGCAACGAATTGGGTGTTAGCTATGCTCAATATATGTTCAGATTTCTTCAGCCTATCATTTTCTTCCACAACTTCTCTAAACAGTCTTTTGATGCTCGAATAGCTCTTAAACATCTCATTCACTTCTTCCCATGAGTATTCAGATTGATCTTCTATTTCCTGTTCCAGATAATTATCATTTGAGGAATTTGAATTGCAAGAATTTACCTCGACTTCATCCACACCGTTGTCCAGTCCCACATAGCATTCATCCAAGCTTTCTTCGTCATTAGCAAAGAATGCTTCATCATTCTCTGATGAGCTGTCTGAAAAATGACTCGAGCTGCTTGTTTCTTCTTCAGCTAGCATGGCCTTGCATTCATATTTCAGTTTTCGGTCTCTTTTTGCTCTTAATGAACCAGAGGAGTTAGAAGATGAGGTGGAGCAAGTCAAGACACCAGAGCCATAGGAGCCAGTCAAGAAGCCTGAATCAGAGAAGAAACTATAGCCCAAACCTAAATTCAAGTCACCCAAGAAAGCTCTGGAGGAACATCTACTGCAAGCCACCTTTCCCCAGAAGGTTGGCCAAAACAAAAGAAGCTGAAGAGATGAAGGAACTACTCAAGTTGTTCCAACAAGTGGAAGTTAACATGCCACTTGTCACTGCACTTGCAACTATGCCAAGATGTGCAAAATTCCTGAAGGAGCTGTGTACCAGGAAGGTACACCCTGACAACACAAGATTTCTAGTCGGAGAGAATGTCTCTGCAGTGTTCAAGAAGGATTTGCCAGTCAAATGTGAGGATCCAGGGATGTTATATACCCCTTGTGTAATCGAAAATACCAGTATTGGTCAAGCCATGCTAGACTTGGGAGCTTCGATCAACGTTATGCCCCTGTCTATGTACAAGGAACTGAAGATAGGCCCACTGAAGCCATCCAAGGCCGTGATCCAGCTAGCAAACAAGTCAATCGTTTACACAAGGCATGGTGGAAGATTTCTTGATCAAGGTACAAGACTTAATCTTTCCCGTTGATTTTTATGTACTTAACATGGGCAGCTCTGCTGCAAAGAAGCCTCTTATGTTTCTAGATAGGCCATTCCTCAAGACGGCCAGGAGCTTTATCGACTATGACACCGGGAAGCTGACTTGCAAGTTAGCTGGAGAGACGGTGACCTTTGATATCTACAAGGCAGAGCAACATGCTCTAGACGAGGAGATGGTGGATTTTGTGAAATCCATTGACAAAGAAATTGAGGAAGCCTTGCCCCAGATTCTGAACAAGATGGAGGACAAACCAGGCAATGAGGAGGACAAAGAGTAAGAAGAAGCCACTGAAACATTTGTCTAAGCAGTAGAGTACCAAGTCCCTAAATCACTCTCGATTCCAAGGAACCAGATGGAATCATCCATACTTAAGCCACCAAAGTTGCAGCTGAAGACCTTGCATGTTGGTCCCGAAAGAGTAAGGTTTGGTGTATGGGGGGGAGGGGGGAAATACACCAAATCTAAACTTTCAGTTTACTTGACTATTTACTTAGAGAGATTAAGCTTTCTGAAAACAGGTTGCTTCGTTATGACAAACCAGATCGATCTTGTTCTATCCAGACAGAAAACTCTCTTGTGAATAACACTGGGCAGAAATCAAGAGTAATCTTGTTCCCTAGCAGAGTGTTGTGTGCGGAATATGGTGGATTTAGTTAGTGGTCTGGTTTAGAAAACCTTTTGAAATTTAATCAAGTATTTAGCAGATCGATTAAAAATGCAGTTTGAATGAGCGTGCAGATTAGTGAATAAAACAACAGAAGTTTAAAATACATAAAAGTAAAAAACACAGATGTTTACGTGGTTCGGGAAACCCCCTACGTCCACGGTCCAATCCAAACTGGATTAGATATCAACTACTAGGATACTCTTCTTATTTATACTCGCTGAGAATGAGCCACAAGTTTCAAATACAATCTTGTTTTGAAACTTATGCACGAATAAGGGTCGTGTCCCTTTACAACTTACAGAAAACTACTGTAACTGGATCTCTTCACGTTAATCCACTAGAAAATTACTAGCTAGCAAAGATCTCATTCATTCTTCTCGATAAGATAAACTTGAATCGAGTTGGTGTGATTTCGATCACGAACGGCTTAGAACACGAACTGGTAAGTAGAAATCTTCTCAAGTGAATGCTTCGAGGAGTGAGATGATTTCTGGGCAGAGTAACAACTTGTTGATCGTATATTGTAGTCTTGTACTCTTCCAGTCTTTGTTCCAAGCTTTTATAGGTGTAGAATTTTGAAATTCTAACCGTTGGACTTGATTGGTTTGGAGTAAATGTGATTTGCTAATCAAGGATAGCGAATCCCTAAATTATCTCCTCTTGCCTTTGGAATGTTTTGACTGAATCTTTAATAAATATGGAAAGCAGATCGTTGACAAATGCGCTTTCCTTCTTCGCATATGGATAGAATCACCTTCCATTTTTGACAGCTCGCGCGATGTGGCAATGATTTTGGTATTCTTCATCATTTAATCTAGTCAAAACCCGTGATTGCCTTTTAACTGATGATCTGATATCATCTGGTTCATCTTCAAGCATCAATCTGGTCACACCAGATTGATATCGATCTGGTCAGCAGTCAATCTGGACACTAGAAAGTATTCTCCAAAGCATGGTAGAATCTTCTGTGAATGTTCTGACAGAACTAACTGAGTGACCATCTGTTACACCATCTGCTTGCTTCAATCTGCTATTGATCTGGTCCACAAATAATAGAAAAATAGAATGACTTCTATATGATGAGATCTTTTACATACCAAGTCATTTTCTAATTTGGACTAAGATCATGTTCTTTATCAGATTCACTTTATATTGCAGTGATCTGATACATTTAGAACAGATTAATATCTAGCAAGACAGAATGAACTCTAAGTGTGTTTCGAGAAAACATCATCAAAATTCAAATATTGTGAGGTTCCCAACATTGCCCAAGCATCTTAAGTATATAGAATTCGAGACCTGCTATTGGAATACAAGGAGGCCAAAGGATGGACCTTGGCCGATATCAAGGGAATGAGCCCTACGCTATGCAAGCATCACATTCTACTTGAGCAAGATGCAGTACCAGTTCGAGATCCAGCAAGAAGGATATTGTCAAACTCCTTGATATGGGGATGATCTATCTCATTTCATACAGCCGATGGGTCAGTCTGATCCACGTTGTGCCCAAGAAGTCTGGCGTGCAAGTGATCGAGAACAAGAACAAGGAGTTGATCGCGACAAGACTGCACACAGGCTGGAGAGTCTGCATTGACTATAGAAAGTTGAACAAGGTAACCAAGAAGGACTACTTTCCATTGTCGTTCATTGACCAGATGCTCGAGTGGGTGGAAGGAAATAAGTTCTTCTGTTTTTTTAAAGGATACTCAGGATACATGCAAATATGGGTAGTGCTCGAGGACCAAGAGAAGACTGCATTCACTTGCCCCTTTGGAACTTTTGCCTACTGAAGAATGCCTTTTGGGTTGTGCAATGCCCCTGGCACGTTCTAAAGGTGCATAATGAGTATATTCTATGACCTCCTTGAGCAATGCATTGAGGTATTTATGGACGACTTCACAATCTATGGAAGCAGCTATGGCCAGTGTCTTGAGCACCTAGAAATGGTACTACAAAGATGTGTGGAGAAAAGCCTGATGCTCAACTACGAGAAATGTCACTTCATGGTCAAGGAAGGCATTGTGCTTGACCACGTTATCTCTGAGAAAGGAATTAAAATGGACCGTGTCAAGGTGGAAGTCATTGCCAAGCTACCATACACTACCAATGAGAAGCAACTACGGGGATTCCTTGGCCATGCGGGTTTCTACCGCCGCTTTGTCAAGCACTTTGCCACGATAGCTCAACCAATGAAAATGCTGCTCCAGAATGATGTGACATGGGATTTCGACGAGCAGTGCAAGAAAGCATTCCAAATCTTGAAGAATCACTTGATCTCAGCACCAGTAATCAAACCACCCAAATGGGGGGATGCCCTTTGAGCTAATGTGCGACACAAGCAGTTACGCTATAGGAGCAGTATTTGGCCAGAAGATTGGCAAGGAGAGCCATGTTATTTACTATGCTTCGATGAGACTCACCGAAGCCCAGATCAACTACACCACCAAGAAGAAAGAGCTCTTTGTCGTGTTATTTGCTTTTGAGAAGTTCCGCTCTTATATCTTTGGGAACTAGACAGTGGTCTACACGATCACGCAGCTATGAAGTATCTCACGGCCAAAAAGGATAGCAAGCCACGCCTTATAAGATGGATCTTGCTACTCCAGGAGTTCGACATTGAAGTGAAGGACAAAAGTGTAACCCAAAACCATGTGGCTAACCACTTGAGCAGGATTTTGAGGGAAGATGACGAAGCACCCCTCAATGAGAGATTTCCCAAGGAGGAGCAATATAGAATAAACATTGCCAAGCCATGGTATGCTTACATAGTCAATTACATCATCACGAAGACTTTCCCAATGGAGCTTGACCAGTACCAGAGGGGGAAGATCAACAAACTGAGCGAATCATTCATCTGGGATGACCCATATATATGGAAGAGGTGTACTGACTTAATCCTCTGAAGGTGTACACCCGAGGAAGAACAAAGAAGTATACTTGAGCATTTCCACGAAAGGGAATGCGTAGGACACTTTGGACCAAGGCGTACGGCAAGGAAGATCCTAGATAGTGGGTTCTACGGGCCCACAATCTTCAAGGATTGTTTTGAAAAATACAGGACATGCGACCAATACCAAAGAGAAGGAAACATTTCCAAGAAGGACGAGATGTCATTGGTACCAGTCTTGCCAGCGGAGATTTTTGATATATGGGGCATGGATTTCATGGGCCCCTTGCCCAAGTATAAAGGAAATCAGTAAATTTTGCTAGCAGTGGATTATGTTTCTAAGTGGATAGAAGCAATTGCAACACCAATTGCAGATGTTAGGACGGTAGCAAGATTTGTCAAGGCAAACATCTTCACCAGATACGGCATGCCCAAGGCAATAGTCAGTCATAGAGGTTCACATTTCTATAACTCTACCATCACTAGCTTTCTCAAGAACTATGGAGTTACTCACTGTATGTCTACTGCATACCATCAACAAGCCAATGGGCAAGCTGAAGTCTCCAACCAAATTGTGAAGAACATTCTGAGGAAGGCAGTTAGCGAGACAAGGAAGGACTGGAGTGACCACCTTGACGATGCACTTTGGGCATACAGGACAGCCTACAAGACTAACTTTGGAATGTATCCATACGGTACGGTATATATGGCAAGCTATGCCATTTATCTATCGAGATAGACCACAAGGCGTTTTGGGCAGTCAGCAAGATCAATCAAGACTGGGACGAAGCTGTTGAAGGAAGAAAGTTGAGTTTGAAAGAGCTAATAGAGATCCGACTTGAGGCTTATGATAATGCCGCCTTGTACAAGAAAAATCTAAAGAAGTGGCATGACCACATAGCTCGAGGAAGGAGATTTGACAAAGGCGAGCTGGTGCTTTTATATGAGAATCGCCTCATATTTGCCTCTAGCAAGCTATCTACCAAGTGGAGAGGACAATACATGGTCTGTGAACATTACCTTAATGGCTCCGCAGAAATTCAGAATCTCAGGACCAAGACAATTTTCAAAGTCAGTGGAAATTGCCTCAAGGTCTATTATTGATACTGCCCTGGAAAGGAAGTCACAAACCTGGGCCTAGAAAGTCCTGCTGAAGAAGCTTGATCAAGAAGCAGCACTACGTCGATGCCAACGATGTTAAGTCAAGGTGTTGGCTAGAAGGCAACCGGGTATTTTTATCGCTTTTCGTTTTTCTTATTTTGTCATTTTTATTTCTTTTATTTTTGGTGTGTTTTATTTTTGCATCTTAGCCCAAAAGCCCAATTAGCCCATTCTAGCAATTTGCCTCAAGCAAATTGTGTGAGTGGAGGAAAAGAGGCTCCTGACTTGAGATTCCTCTTGACCAACCCCGGGAAAGAAAGTTTCCCGCTCAAGGAAACCCTAGTTTTTGTCTTGTACAGAGAAGCGGCGGTTCAAGACTATCGTGAAGAAGGAGAACGTGACACCTGTAAGTAAGACGAGGGCTAGAATTGCTAAGGCCAAGACAAACAAGATGGACGGAAGAGAAATCGTGGTCCCCAAGACCATCGATTTCGAGGTTTTGAAGCAACTAAGCGTGGAGGAGCAAGTTCGAGAAGGGTTCAGAGCGATAGGTTGGGAAAAGTTCCTTGACTGTGAAACTACAACATATGGTGACTTGGTCAGGGAGTTTTTTGGAAGCGTCAAGGTGGAAGTGGAGATGGGAGGAGTCCCCAGTGTAATGGAGTTTTCACTCACGGGAAAGCAACAGAAGGTAGCCGTTGAAGACCTAGATGTCATCCTAGGCATGATCGATTTCAGATAGAAGTTCAACCCGGAGTATAAGATAGCGATCAAGGTAGTCCCCAATGCACGTAGGGAGCGGTGGAACAGGATGTGGGAAGGTCTTGCCAGGACAAAGAACTTCAAGGGGAGCGAGTCCAAAGCGTCTGCCTTGGTAGACCCCGCGGTCAAGGTGTGTCACCGCATCTTGGCCATCAACCTCTTTGGCAAGAAGGACAATAGCAATACCGTGTCCCAAAGTGAACTGTTTATACTTTGGGCCATGGAGAAGAAACAAAGGCTCACATTCTCCTTGTTCGTAGAAAACCACATCCGCAACATCCTGTCCAAGCCCCAGCAGTGCATGTTCTTATCCAACCTGCCTACATTGATCAGGAAGCAGTTTGGGTAGATCAAGCCACACTACGAATGATTCCTAGAGAGAGAGGACCACTTCGACATGGCCACCCAAACCCACATGTTTACCATCGAAGAGAACGTTGATGGATAGCACTGCATTGTTGAAGACCCTATTGAGAAGCAGGCTCTACCCCACGAAGAGTGCAGTTAAAGCAGCAAGATCCCCCTTGCCAGAGTGAAGCAAATGCAAGAAGCCCAGCTAGCCTACTTTGAGCATGTAGGTTTCGGGTATCCCCCAACTCACCATTGACCCAATCCTCCCTTTGTTTTTACATTTTTTTAGATTTTTAGTTTTTATTTTAATTTTCTTGTTTTTCTATTTTTGTTCTGTTTTAGCTAGAGTCTTTACCAGGGAGCCTCTCCCGCTCTAAGCACTTTGCCTTGAGCAAAGTGTGTGACTGGGGAGGGTTCCCACATCTGTCTAGGTTAGAGAGTCAATTTTTTATTTGTTTTCTTGTTTAGAGTCTGTTTTGTTTAGAGTCTTGCCAACATGCTAATTGTATATGTATCTTGAGCATAATAAACATAGGAGTTTTCATGTATAGATCAAGCATGTTCTAGGATAGTCTGGTATGAAGGAAATGTGGTAAAGTGAGCATGTATACCCTGTGAGATTTTTGAGCCTTAAATGTTATATACATTTGCTTAGCATGATTTACTTTTTTGTGTGTATATAACTGCTTGGCTTGATTGGTTTTAGAACTTGCCTGTTTTCTTGGTCAAGACCCTGCAGACCTGGTTAAGTCTCCAGAGGATTTATGCACTTTTTGTTCATAAGCACAGAGCCAAAATTTCCAACCATCATTCTTGCTAGCCAATTTTGAGCCTTAATATTTCTTTCGCCTCACGCACATATTCAAAAACCCCATAAAAGCCTACCCTGATCGGGACATAGTGCAGAAAGAAATATCCATGGAGCAAGGAGAAAGGGCAAAACACAACCCCACCCCCCCTCCCCCGAATGGCTACCCTGCATTCCAGCCGGGCAGCCTGAAAACCAAAAATCCAAAATATAAATTAACACGAGGTGAGTCTAAAAAAAAGAATAGGGTAAAAAAATTAGAGAAATTCCAAAAAAAATATACACCCCAATCAATAAGTGTGCTAAGGCCCGGAGAAGTCAAAGTGTGCTCTCTAGTCAAGGAATTGCCCAAGACTATAGTTCATGCCGACCTTAGCCCAGTTCCAAAATTTTCCAACCTTTTGCCAAAGCCACGTTAAAACCCATGAAGATCTGAGGATAGATACATTGACCAGGCTAATTGGGTGGAGACATGTAGAAAGCAGGCAAGCCTATGGGACTTTTCTTGATCAAGCAGTTGTCGAACGTAAACACTTAACCTAAACACAGAGTGCTGAGCAGGAGAGGAAACATCTCTATGCTCACTTGACTGCCATCTTGACCGCTTGAGAACATTTCTTGATTTATGCTCCAACTCTTATTTGTCTTAACTGCTTTTGATGCATGTATATTGATTGGTGTACTGGCTGTTTGAGTCTTTTATTTTCCTCTTCTTTTTGGGCAAGTCTTACTTACACGCTTGAGGATAACCGTGCTTAAAGTGTGTGAGTGTGACGAGCCTATTTTTTGTGCTCTTTTTATGTCTTCTTTTAGGTCTGGATCGAGTCGTTTTCCTTTGTTTATGTCGTATTTTGTGACTGGGAGGACACGAGTCTGGGTTGGCAGGATACAGGTCAAGGTTGCAGGTCATCTCAAGAAAGAGGCATGTTTACACAAGGAGCATCTTGGGCAATCTAAAGCTCAAGGCAAGGTACCGCTGGGGGCAAAAGGAGCACATTGGCCAAGATAAGGAGACAGACTAAGTAATCAGGAGTGCAAAAGACAACGGGCAAGACGCGGGGATACACAGTGGATCTCTCTTTCCTTCCACCAACGATTTGGGGGGGAATGGGAATATTTCCTTCTACGCGGAAGATCTGACGGGGAAGGAAAGTTCGCCATAACACTAGACAACTCTACCATAAAAGTCCAAGCCCATGGAAAAACTATTTAAACCCCACGCCAAGAATAGGATACATACGCAATTGGAGGGAGGGATGACGCCCGACTACTCTTATCCTTATTCTAGGCTTTATTTTAATGAGTGTTAGGGAGGAAGAAACAAGTCCTACAGGCAAACACTTTATTTAATTTTTGTTTAATGCTTTCGGCCTTGCCAAGGGTTGGTCCTGGCAAGAGAATCTTTTGGTAACAACTCTATGTCCGTATTTCAAAATAAGTATGTTTTCGTTTATTTCATCCTTGTTCATTACTTTTCATATGAGTAGCTAGGTTTATAAACTTGGCTTGGGAAAGATGAATTGAGTCCAAACTTACAATGTCTTGAGTGGTCTAACTGTGCACATAGTTGTATTGGCGTGTTCCTAAAGTGCTGGATCTGAATCCTATACAACTTGATCCAGTCCTCGATGTTGTCTGGCCAGTAGCAGTCCTGGGCAAGATCAGGTTACAACTGTGAGCTGGAAACTCCAAGTGTTAGCGAGTCCCTGCTTGCCAACCAGAGGGATCAGTGCGGTGATGTAGGTGGGGACGCCATGGGACGAGCGTCTCAGATGGTGTGCCCATAGTTGTTGGGTTCCCCGCTAATGCCTATTTGGATATGCTAGAGTAAGCTTGGTCAAAGAGAAATCTTGGGCAAGGGGGATAGGGGAGTGAGTAACCTTTACCTTTTGGGCTGAATAGGTATGTTGGGCGAGGCTTCGGTGGCTATGTGACGATTAAAAAGGGGGCTGCCTGAGTGATGCATTTGGGTGGTAGGAGTAAAACCCCATTCTTACGCTCGCCTTTAACCAATGACTTGCTAGTACAACGATCAACTTTGCTCCAATGATCAAGACATAAGTCAAGACTCAAGGATTCTAAGCCAAGTCAAGTTGTTTTCTCATTTAACTCTCTTAGTGTTTTCTTTTCAGTTATTTATTTTTACAGCACTTTACTTTTTGCTTGATTACACTTCTTGCCCATGGTAAGACCCGACTCAAAACTCCAATTTGTGACATCGAGAGAGGAATCCACCAACTCCCAGTGGGATCGACCCTGTGCTTGCCACTAGCGGAACCTAGTCAAGAGTGTAGGTTTATAAATTTATCTTGACCGGTGTGATAACGACTGAGCTCCGTCACCGACATACCTAAACTTTTCATAAGTTAACTATTCATTGTATTGTCACATCAAAGACGATATTTTAAGGAATCAAGTACAAGAATATCAAAGTAGATGTACGGCATATCATTCTTGTTAGAGCAAAACACTGGAATATCGCGTGAAAGGTGGGACAACTAGTATTACAGGCGGCGCGTGTAACATCTACCATGTCATATATTTAATGCAGCCATTAATGCGATGAAGAAGGACACTTCTCTCTCTAACGGATAGTTCCAGTCATGGATCTATATACACCACCCTCACTTCCAGAAACGAGTACGAGAATTCAAGCGATTAAATCAGCCATTACTCCGGCTCAAAATCTTCAAGCTTTCAACGTTCAAAAACACTCCAAGTTGAACCAAGAATTCTCTGAGTGTTTTACAGCCGCTTGAAGCTTTGTGTTTCTATAAAATCTTTTCTAAACCAAAGCCAAGGATCTAGCTTAGATCAAAGTAAAATTTTTATTTCTTAGATTGTAGTTCTCAATCTTCGAAAGAAGTAAAGTGTAATCACAAAGATAAAATCTAGTTTTGATTTATGTTTGTGGCTCGTACTCAACAAGTAAAAAGAAAGGAGAACCTTAAGTGAATTTTCGATCTAATTTTTTATCGAACCATGGACATAGGGACAATTTATACCGAACCATGTTAACTACTTGTGTTCTTTAAATTTTTTATTTATTTTGATTATTCATTCTCATACATATTCTTAAATCAACGTGTTAAATACTTGAGTAAGAAAATTGTTTTCCTCATTAAAAAGAGCATTAACCACCAAACTTCTGCACACAACTTTGTTTGAGTTTAACTTGTTTTAAGTTATTCTTAATCTTAGTTAGTCATTTCTCAAAGTCTTACTTGTGCATGTTTTGTTCTTCGTAAAAGGAGAACTTAACTTGCAACTCAAGCTATCTTACATTTTTAAGTGTGCTTAAACCATGATAATTTAGTTTAACCAAGAAAACCCGAAAAGTTTTGAATCGGTGTATTCCCCTGCCTCATACACCAATCTAACTCTTTCGGGACCAACAAATGCTTAAGTATTTATCTTATTACAAAGTCGATAAATACTAATATAAAATCCATTTAATATAATAAATATTGGATTAATTATTGACAGTTTTTAACTGACTTTAATTAAGAATTTATTAGTTATATTAAATTACTGGAATTTATATTGCAAATTTGAGTTCATTATCCTTAGAAACATAAACTAGCCTACACCCCCTATTTACAGAGGGAGTTAGCCGAAAATACAATAGCACACATTTCAAATTTTCGGCCCCCTCGGTCTTTTGGAAGATTTTTAGTTCTTGTTGGTCCCGAAAGAGCAAGGTTTGGTGTATGGGGGGGGGAATACACCAAATACAAACTATTCAGTTTACTTGGTTATTTATTAGAGAGTTCAAGTTATTCTTAAATAAGAAATTGCTCGGAAGATGACTAACCAGATAGATCAGCAGATCGATACCAGGTCAGTCCAAACAGTTTGCTCTCTAGTGTAGACATTTAGACAATAATAAGAGTGATCTTATTATTTTCTAAGTATTGTGTGTGCGGAAATATGGTGGATTTAGTGAGTGCTCTTTTATAGAAAACCTTAAGGATTAACCAGATTGATTAGAGATGCAGACTATATGATAGTGCAGGGAGTTAGAATAATAAACAACTGAAGATAAATATGCAGAAAGATAAATGACACACTTGTTTAACGTGGTTCGGGAAATCCCTACGTCCACGATCTGATCAAAACTAGACCAGATTATCCACTACTAGGATACTCTTCTTCTTTATACTCGTGGAGAACAAGTCACAAGTATCAATCAAAGCTAGAAAGATACTTATGCACGAAGTAAGGAGTCATGTCCCTTTACAACAGATTACCTCTACGTTACCACTAGAAAACTACTAGCTAGCAGGGTGATCTCCTTTCTCTCGATAAGACAGACTTAAATCGAGGTTGAGTTGGTGTGATGTAGAATCACAGGTTGTTTGAAGCTCTTAGTCTGTTTCAGAGATTGATTGCTTGAAAGCAGATTGTCTATGTAGCGCATGTGTATCTCCAGACCTTGAACTTCAAATATATAGGCTTTCAATTTGAAATTCTAGCCGTTGTTGATTGGCGTGAGATTGATTGTAGATTGCCAATCAATGATATCCATCATATCTGTTCTTGCCTTATAGAAACGTTGACTCAATCCTCTAAGTATGGAAAGCAGATCGCTAACGGTTACTTTCCTTCCTTGTGTCAATCGTGGATTCTCTTCCCAAACCCTATTAGATGGGCTTCAATATTGACGTGGCAAGAGGATATGATGTGTAGGATGATGTCATCTGATGTTTTGATGACTCTATCGATCTGGTGCTTCGATGTGATCATCGATCTGGTTGGTGATCTGGTCGATGTCTGTCACAGCAGATCGATTTCTTTTTGGCGAAAAATCTTGTCCTTCATCCTACGCTATATATATAGAAATGACTTCTATATGAATAATTCTTTTACATGCCAAGTCATCTCCTAATCTGTTCTCTATCAGAATTCACTTTATATGTAGTGATCTGTTAACACGTAGAACAGTTTAACTCTAGAAAGAACTAAGTGTGTTTCGAGAGATCATCATCAAAACCAAAATATTTTAGGGTTCCCAACAGTTTTTCACCACACGCTATGTTAGGAAACTTGATAATTGTGGAAATCATTATTTATGTGTTTCGAAGATGTCAAACCATTATGCATGTATGAAATTATATACAGTGCTTGCATTTAATGTTCATTGGTGCTTAGGAGTTTATGTTTATTTGTATCAAGATTAGTTAAATTTTACAGAATGACTAAGTGTTAAGGACGAGTCAATTAAAGACATATCATGTTCATAAAAGTCATTTGTGTTCTTAGTTGCAGGTCAGGTGCCTTGTAAAGAAAAGTTCATCATATAATAACATGATCTATAGAGCTTGACCTTATTTAGTTTCTGTATTAGAATGGAGATCATCTTGTAAGACCATATCAAGTTAACGATCTCTGCTATAGGATCAACGTTGTTTTATGTAGCAGGTTATGTCAAAATGTGAGAATAGATCGATGTAACGATATGTTCGTAGGACTAACCTGATTATTCTAGACTTAGTTTTTCTAGCATCTTATTTATCGTACAATGGGTTATCTTAGCAAACCAATGAGCTGCTTGAAACAGGGGACTTATAAGAAGAGCTCACTGGGGATCAGCACACTTAACATATGGACAGATCAAGAGACAAATCAACAGACGGATCAAGAGATAGATCGAGAAGCATACGACTATCTCTTCTCGTTGGCATAAACTGGAGCCAAATCAATTTGCAACTCGTTGGCTGACGAGCCCATTTTTCGTACTCTTTTTATGTCGTCTCTTAGGTCTAGATAGAGTTTTTCTCCTTGTTTTGTGTCTAGGAGGACACGAGTCTGGGTTGGCAGGATACAGGTCAAGGCTGGAGGTCATCATGAGAAAGAGGCAAGTTTGCACACAAAGCACCTTGGGCAGTCTGAAGCTCAAGATAATGTACCGCTCGAGATCACACTTCAACTGTTGGGATCTAGGAGAACACCATGGCCAAGACAATTAAGAAGGTGGAAGCAACAGGGAGCGCAGAAGACGAAGGGCAAGGAGCTTATATTCGCGGCGGATTTGTTTTCTTATGCAAAAAAGGAAAAAATATCTCCCTTTCCTTCCATCGAATATTTGGAAGATTGGGAGTATCTCCTTTACGCGGAAAATCTCACTGGGGAAGGAAAGTCCAGCCGTGAACCCTAGCCGCTCCTAACACCAAGCTCAAACCCATGAAGATACTATATATACCTCCGCTTTAAAGTAGAGACGCACGCAATTGGAGGGAGGGACGACGCCCAACTGCTGCTTCTCTTTGTTTAGGCCTTGTTTTAATGAGTGATTGGGAGGAGAAAAATAAGTCCTACGGGCAAACTTAATATATATTTATGTTTATGTTTTCCTCCTTGGTCAGGGTTGGTCCTACCAAGAGGATCCTTTGGTAACACTTTAATTCTGTATTTTAAAATAAGTATGTTTTTCTTTATTTTGCTTGTGTTATTTAATTTCCGTATGAGTAGCTAGGTTTATTTACTTGGTTGGGAAATATGAATTGAGTATAAAAGCATATAACGTCATACATATAATTGTATTTTCATGTTCCTAAAGCGCTGGATCTGATTTTTACACAACTTGATTGAGTCCTTGGCGTTGTCCGGCTAGTAGCATCATGGGAAAGATCAGGTTACAACTGCGAATTGGAAACTCTAAGTGTTAGCGCTTTCTGCTTTCTAGTCAGAGTGATCAGCGTGGTGATGTAGGTGGGGACGCCATGGCGTGGTGTCTGAGATGGAGTGTTGATGGTTGCGCAACCCCATAATGCCTATTTGGGTATGCAGGAGTAAACTTGGCTCAAGGGCAAGCTTGGGAAAGCAGGATAAGGGTGTGAGTAACACTTACCTTCTGGGCCGAAAAGGTATGCTGGGCGAGGCTTAGTGGCTACGTGACGAGTAAAAAGGGGGTTGCCTTAGTGATGCATTTGGGTGGTATGAGTAAAACTTCATTTTTACGCTCGCCTTTAACCAATGACATGCGAATAGAATGAATATCTTTGTACCGATAATCAAGACATAACTCAAGACTCAAGTATTCTAACCCAAGTCAAGTTGCTTTCTTATTTGACTATCTTCGTTGTTTTTTTTCAGTTATTTTTATTTTAGTATTTACTTTCTACTTGGTTACGACTTCTTGTCCAAGGTAAGACCAGACTCAAAACCCAGATTGTGACATCGAGAGAGGAATCCACCAACTCATTGTGGGATCAACCATGTGTTTGCCACTAGCGAAACCTAGTGAAGAATGTAGGAATTTATAAATATATCTTGACCGAAGTGATAACTACTGAGCTCCGTCAGATTGGTGCCGTGCTGGGGAGTTGTCTTTTCCAGAATCTCTCTCACCTTGACTCAGGTCTTGTACATGGTGCATTCTTCGATCCAATCCTGAAGGACAACTCGGAAACATTTGGTTTAATCTAGAGATCAAGAGAAACACCAGGAGGAGAAGAGGCAGACTAAGAAGACAGGCACAGCTTGAGCGAGAAGTCCGTCAAGAAGCAAGAATGCCGGAGGAAAATGGAGAAACCAACAATGAGAACGGGAATGCACCTCTGGAGCAGACACTCAGGGAGTTGTTGGGAACCCCACAAATAAAATTAGTTTTGATGATGTTCTCTCGAAAAACACAATTAGATTTACTCATGTTTTGTGTTACCTCGATCTGTTTTAATTGTAACAGAACACTAATATATAAAGTGTATCTGATAGGAGAATTGATCCCTGTTCTATCTTCGAAATGTTTTATTTTTTTGAAAGACTTTTTTCCATAAAAGTCATTTTGTCTTCTGTTAGTCAATAAGACCAGAACGTTAAAACAAGACTCATCAGGATAACCATCTGTTCTCACCAAAACACTCAGCAGAATCAACTCATCTCGAATTAAATTTATGTTTGATCAGTTGAACCAAATCAACTTCGTGTTGAACTAGATCAACTTCAACCAGATCGTGGTGAACCAGATCAACTTCAACCAGATCGTGGTGAACCAGATCAACTTCAACCAGATCGTGTTGGACCAGATCAACTTCAACCAGATCGTGTTGGACCAGATCAACTTCAACCAGATCGTGGTGAACCAGATCAACTTCAACCAGATCGTGTTGGACCAGATCAACTTCAACCAGATCGTGTTGGACCAGATCAACTTCAACCAGATCGTGTTGGACCAGATCAACTTCAACCGGATCGTGTTGGACCAGATCAACTTCAACCAGATTGTGTTCAACCAGATCAACTTCAACCAGATTGTGTTCAACCAGATCAACTTCAACCAGATTGTGTTCAACCAGATCAACTATGACCAGATCGATATCAACTTGTGCTCAACCAGATCGACCTTGACCAGAACGCCTACAACCAGATCGACATTCAAATGCTGAAACCAAATGATATCGACTAATTATTGGTGAATCTCAAAACCTGAGCTACGTCATTCGTACCATAGAAGGAAGAGTATCAATCAAAACTAGAAAAAGGAAAGCAGTATCTGTCAAACGATCTGCTTAACATATCTAGAAGATTCTGTCAAACTTTTTAGAAGGCAAGAGGAGACAAATTAGGGATTCACTATCCTTGATTGGTGAAATCACATTAACTTCAAACCAATCAAGCTCAACGGTTAGAATTTCAAATTCTACACCTATAAAAGCTTGAAACAAAGACTGGCAGAGTAAGTGAGAGCAATATACATACTCAAGATAATCTACCATCTACAAGTTGTAACTCTGCCCAGAAATCATCTCAACCATCGAAGCATTTACTGAGAAGATTTCTACTCACCAGATCGTGTTCCTAACCGTTCGTGATCGTAATCACACCTCGATTCAAGTCTATCTTATCAAGAAAGAAAGAAGGAGATCTTTGCTAGCTAGTAGTTTTCTAGTGGTTTAACGTGAAGAGATCCAGTTTACAGTAGTTTTCTGTAAGTTGTAAAGGGACACGACCCTTATTCGTGCATAAGTTTCAACCAGATTGTGTCTGAAACTTGTGGCTCGTTCTCAGTGAGTATAAACAAGAAGAGTATCCTAGTAGTAGATATCTAATCTAAGTTGGATTAGACCGTGGACGTAGGGGGTTTCCCGAACCACGTAAAATAACTGTGTTATTTACTTTCTGCACTTTATATTCCAGTTGTTTTATCCACTAACTGCCATTCTCATTCAAAACTGTATTCTTTATCAATCTGCTAAATACTTGGTTAAGTTTTGAAAAATATTTTCTATACAAAGAGCACTGACTAAGTCCACCATTATTCCGCACACAACGCTCTGTTAAAGAACAAGATCACTCTTGATCTCTGCCTAGTGTTATTCACTCGAGAGATTTTACCTAGACAGAACGAGATCGATCTGATAATCGTCTGGTCTGTCATTATAGCGATCTACTTTACAGAAAGCTTAAATCTCTCTTATCTAATTAGTCAAGTAAACTGAAAATTTTGTATTTGGTGTATTCCCCCACCCCCCCCCCCTCCCATACACCAAACCTTGCTCTTTCGGGACCAACAGATGATGTTCCCCATAAACAACAATCTAAAACCATTGGGCATCACCTTGCCCATGATAGCTGATAACTGGGAACTAAGGCACTCTTTTATCCAGATCTTGCCCAAGTTCAGTGACTTGCCAGGAGAGGATCTGCAAAGGCATCTTCAATACTTTGAGATGACTTTTGGAACAATCAGGACCAATGAGACAGCAAAAAGGAAGTATATACGTATGGTATCATTTCCTTTTTCACTTCAAGATACTGCTCGAGAATTTTACACTTTACCTGCACGTAGTATCACAACTTGGCCAGCAATGCATCAGAAGTTCCTGGAGAAATACTATCCTGTCTCGAGGATCCAGAATGCAAGAAGAAGGATGAGCACCATCCAGATGGGAGCCGGAGAGTCACTCTATGACTACTACAATAAATTCAAGATCATGTTGGTCAAGTGCTCGCAACACAACATCTCTGACCAGGAATTGATCCAATACTATGTCAATGGAATGAGGCTTAGCGAGCGGCAATTTCTGAATGACACGTGTGGATGTTCTATCTTGAACAAGCAGCATTCTGAAGCTTTCAGACTGTTGAGCTACATGGAAGAAGAATCTCAAGATGATGCACACTCCTTGACCAAGACCATCGCAGATGCTGCCGCATCACAGACCAAGACGGAACTCTCGGGCATTTGTGCCACTATGAAGCAGATGGTGGAGATGATGAAGCCGACCATCAAGAAGAATGTCAAGGCGCGCCAGTTTTGCTATGCAACCACTCACTTGACCGATGAATGCCCTACCCTAGGAGAAGAAGAAGTTAATACTTTTGGGCATATCAACAATGGAGGAAACCTTAACCAAGGCGCAAGGAAGAGATTTGATCCCCACTCACAATCTTACAATCCATGATGGAGGAACCTCGAGAACTTAAGATATGGAGGAACTGAAGATAGGCACACTAAAGCCATCCAAGGTCGTGATCCAGCTAGCAGACAAGTGAAGCGTTTATCATGAAGCCATGGTGTAGGATGTTTTGATCAAGGTACAAAACTTAATTTTTTCCTGCTGATTTCTATGTACTCAACATGGCAACTCTACTGCCAAGAAGCCACTTATGCTTTTAGGACGGCCATTCCTCAGGACAGCTAAGACCTTGATTGATTGTGACACCGGGAAGCTAACTTGCCAGGATGCTGGAGAGACAGTAACTTTTGATATCTACAAGAAGAGATAGTGGATTTTGTGGAGTCCATTGAGAAAGACATTGAGTAAGCCTTGCCCCAGATTCTGAACAAGACGGAGGACGAAACAAGCAATGAAGAGGGCAAGTCGAAAGAAGTAGCCACTGAGACATATGTCCAGGGAGTGGAAAATTTGTTCCCTAAATCACTCTCGGTTATGGGGAACCAGATGGAATCATCCATACTCAATCCACCAAAGTTGGAGTTGCAGACCTTGCCCAAGCATCTCAAGTATATTTACTTGGGCAATGAGGAGACATTCCTAGTGAGCATTAGCTCGGAGTTACACCAAGAAGAAGAAGATATGATCCGAGATATGCTATGGAAATAAAAGGAGGCTATACGATGGACCTTCGCCGACATCAAGGGAATAACCCCTACGGTATGCCAGCATCACATTCTGCTTGAGGAAGATGTTATACCAGTCAGAGATCCACAAAGAAAGCTTAATCCAGTCATGATGGGGGTAGTCAAGAAGGATATTGTCAAACTCATTGACATGGGGATGATCTATCCCATTTCAGACAACCAATGGGTTAGTCTGATCCACTTTGTGCCCAAGAAGTCTGGTGTGCAAGTGATCGAGAATGAGAATAAGGAGCTGATCGCGATGAGACTGCAGACGGGCTAGAGAGTCTGCATTAACTACAGGAAGCTAAACAAGGTGACCAGGAAGGACCACTTTCCATTGTCGTTCATTAACCAGATGCTCGAGCAGCTGGCAGGAAATAAGTTCTTCTGTTTCCTTGACGGATATTCAGGTTACATGCAAATATGGGTAGCTCTCGAGGACCAAGAGAAGACTACATTCACTTGTCCCTTCGGAACTTTCTCTTACCAAAGGTTCATGATGAGTATATTCTCTTACCTCCTTGAGCACGGCATTGAGATATTTATGGACGACTTCACAGTTTATGGAAGTAGCTTTGGTCAGTGTCTTGAGCACCTGGAGATGGTATTTGCAAAGATGCGTGGAGAAAGGTCTATTGCTCAACTACTAGAAATGCCACTACATGGTCAATGAAGAAATCGTGTTTGGCCATGTTATCTCTGAGAAAATAATTGAAGTGGACCATGCCAAGGTGGAGGTTATTTCCAAACAGCCATACCCTACCAATGAGAAGCAATTGTGAGGATTCCTTGGCCACACGGGTTTTTACCGCCGCTTCGTCAAGGACTTCGCCAAGATAGCCCAACGAGTGAACAAGCTGCTCCAGAATGATGTGCCGTGGGATTTCAATGAGGAATGCAAGAAGGTATTCCAGATCATGAAAAATCACATGATCTCGGCACCAGTAATTCGACCACCCGAATGGCGGATGCCCTTTGAGCTCATATGCAACGCTAGCAGTTATGGCATTGGAGCATTGGTTGGCCAGAAGATTGGCAAGGAGAGCCATGTGATTTACTATGCTTCGAAAACCCTTACCGGAGCCTAGATCAACTATACCACCAAATTTTGGAATGTGCATAACGTGTTTCATGTGTCGCAATTGCGAAAGTATGTGTTGATCCAAAACACATAGTCCATCAAGAAGAAATAGTTCCTAAACCAGATTTAAGCTATGAAGAAAAGCCCGATTGTATCTTAGATCGAAAAGAACAGAAACTAAGGAATAAATCTATTCCTTTAGTAAAAGTGCAATGGAAGCATCATGATTCAGAAGAAGCAACGTGAGAAATAGAAGATCGAATGAAAGAGAAGTATCCCGAAATATTTACCCAAGGTACTAAATTTCGGGACGAAATTTTTTTTAAGGGGGAGGGAATGTAATACCCTCAAAATTTAATTAGTACTTAATTGCTAATTAGAGTCTTAATAAGGCTTTGCATCCTTAAGAAATAATATTTATAAGATTAAGAATAGCTTGGAAAATTTATTATATAATTTAGAAGAAAGAATTTTAATAATTTAGTTAAGAAAGAAAATGGAATTTATTAATTCCATATTACTAGTAAAAGAAAGGGGTTGAGGTAGAATGAATTCAAACGAAGCATACCCCTCAGATGAGAAAATTTTTATCTATTAGATAAAATAGAAAAATGGAATTAGAAATTTCATTAAGTCCGTAAACAGACAATATAGAGAATAATAATTTATTATTGCAATTTTGGCAATAATTAAATAAGTTCTCGTTTAGAATTCAGTTTGAGAATTCGACAGTTGTAGTAATATCTACAAATTATGCCCAATTTTATAATATATATAGAAGAGATTATCATGAAGATTTTACTAGAAAAATATTATATTAAAAAGAAATTATTCAGATAAATTTATTCGGTATTTTGAAAAGTGAATAAGTTATTCATACGAACTCAGAATCATAAACGGTCTGAACCAATGAATTCCATGTGTTGAGACGAGTCATCCAGTATCAATTTCTCAAATCCCGAAAAATGAAGAATTGGGAAGTTTCTAGAAGCTCTAGAGAAATCTAGATGATAATTTAATTATTAAATTAGAAAAATATCTGACTTATCTTATAAGTATGTTATCCCAACTACTATTCATCATCATCCACCTTAAAATTTCCTCAAAGAACCGTCCACCCCTTATCCCTCCATAACCAAAATTTCTTCCACAATCAACAAGGTTTTAAGCTAGATGTCCATCCAAAATTTCAAGAAGAAATCATATTTGAGGTAAATAATTATCATCCCTACATCTTTAGCTTGTAAAATTTATAAAAAATTAATCTTTCTATCCATAATAATTTCATGCCCTATAGCATGTTAGTATATGGCTTTGATTTTTAATTATGTTGTAGCAAATAAATAGAAAGGCATGCTTTAAGTAAGATTATGCAAAGAATCTTAAGAAATGATGGTTAATTTAATTTCCCCTAAATTGCCTACATAAACCCTAATTTAAATCATTAGAATTTGTATGAATTTCCTTGAATTGAGCATGAATAAGTATCATTAGATATCAATAGACATGATTAGAACAAGAAATTAGAGCAAAAATCAAACTTTCTACCCTTAATGAAAAGGACCGAAAATTTCATCTTATGAGTCCTATGAGATATTGATTTTATTTATTTAAATTGATACCATATTTGAGTTCATTGGTATGAATAATGTCTAGAATAATTTATTTAGAATTTTTCAATCATTAGAAATGAATCTTCAAAATATAATTAGTTTATGGAGTTTCTAAGTTTGTATACATGTTGAGGTTATTTGGACTAAGTGATGATGCATTGAAGTTTATCAAGCAATATTAAGCATGAATAAATCAAGAGATTAAAGATAGAACCATTCTTACATTAAGATCTATAATTTTCAAGAAGAAGGGCATGATTAAAAGCTATATATAGAGATTTTATTTGTTTGATTTAATGAAGAATTTAAGATAAAGAAAGAATATAGTGGCTAATGCGAATTTATTTGATTTTATTAGCCAAGCATGTAGAAGTTGGAAAGAGTTAGTTTGGGAGATCATGTGATATATGGTGGTTAAGACATAATATGATTAATCTTCCTTAAATAATAGAAAGAGAATTGAAGAATATGTAGTAAAGCATGTCATTGAAAAGACAATAGATTAGAATGAAAAGAAGTGATGTAATAACATAGAGAAGATAAGTGATGAATGTAATGTTAAGATAGAAGGATGCAAAAGCCGAAGAAATTATAGTATAATAGTTGGCAATCAAGTAAATTACAAGAAGAAGAATGAGATTATGAAATTGATGCTTTCATAGAAAAGAGTAAGATTTCTTATTCTTAAATGTTTTATTTATGAAAGGTTCAGCTGAGAAAGAGAAAGAAGAAAAGAAAGAAACAGACGAAGCCTCGGGTTAAATAGATTAAACCCTTCAGGTGGGCTTTCTAACTAAAGAATGCACGTGCTACAAAATTATTTATGTTTTGATATGTTTATTATGTTTATAGATGTTGACTTGCCTGTTTTAAGCATGTTGCATGTACCTATCTACGACAGAATTACGATATCGGCCCTATGCCGGACGAGCTGCCGGTAAGGGTTTGTGTACACATTAAACCGTGAGCCGGTGAGCGGACTGGCCGGTCAGAGTGTTTGAGGGGGAGGCCTACCTCTCAACACAAGAAAGTAGATATGGTATTATAGATTTGAGATAATTGTCTGCAGACAGAGAACATGCATATTCAGATTTTATTATTTTCCGAAAGAAAAGATATTTGTTTTAAGAAGTGTATGCAGGTTCTTTCTTAAAATCCATGTATATGCTAAAGTTGGCAAGTCAATAATATAGCTCTAAGAGCAAGTTTTAAATGTTTTTGGCATGTGTCCACTGAGTGCTTTATGTACTCACGCCCTGCATGTGTTTCTAAACATGCAGGTTGAGCTGGGAGATGGCGATGGAGCTGAACACTGTAGTTATTTTGACATGTAAACTATGGAGTGGGTTATGGTTATTTTGTTGAAACATACTTGTAAGCCCTGATTTATATGTCGTCATACATATAACTCAACCACTCTTTCCGTTGTGAAACTCAGTTTCCTTCTTGTTGTTAATCTGAATATTTGGTGCCTTTACACTTGCTCAGCTTATGAAATCCATGTTGGTAATTTCCTTGGTGAATCATCATGTTTAACCCTTCTTCCTAATTGCTTGAGCTTTGCCTTTGGTAAATTGAAATCTGAGATCATAAATTGTTGAGTTTTGTTTTCATTAGAAACAGAGCAGCAGGTTGAAACCCCTTTTCTCTGCGTTTTTTCTGTCCAAACTCATGTGAAATTGGTACCATTTTAAAGATATTTTCAATACCTTTCTAACGGTTCATTCGGATCTCAATTCGGAGTCCGGATGAGTAAGTTATGAGCCTTTGAAGTTAAGGTGTCAAATCTGCCCTAAATTCCTGCGAAAACTTTGATTCAATTTATCCTTGAGAATAAACTTCATTTCCAAGAGTTTCCTAAGTTAATCGAGTCATGGCCTAATTACTTAACTAAGAAAGGGTTAAGAAATTGGGCTGTGACAAGTGAATAAACAACTAGACATGTAAAATGCGTAAAGCAAAGCACACAATTGTTTTTATGTGGTTCGGGAAACCCCCTACGTCCATGATCCAATCAAAATTAGATTTGTTATCCACTACTAGAATACTCTCTTCTTTATACTCGCTGAGAACGAACCACAAGTTCCAATCACAACTAGAGTGAAACTTATGCACGAATAAGGGTGGTCTTGTCCCTTTACAACTTGCAGATAAATCTGTTACAAGATACATTCACGTTAATCGACTAGAAAACTACAAGCTAGCAAAGTTATCTTCTTCCTTCCTCTCGATAAGACAGACTTAAAATTGAGTTTGGTGTGATTTCGATCATGAACGATTTTGAACACGATCTGGATTGTGAAATCCCAGAACATCTCCTCTTGCCTTGTAGAAATGGTTGATCGAATCTCTTTCGATATGGAAAGCAGATGGTTAATTGATCTCTTTCCTTTTACATGCTCCAATAGATTCTCCTTCCATTCTTGATCTCTAATTGATAGACTTTCCTTCTCCATGAGATTAGATGACGCGGCAAGTGAGGTGGGATTCATTCTAAGTACATCGGGTAACAGATCATATACCAGATGACTTAGGTGATATGCTCCAGAATAGGTTCACTCTTAAAGAGATGATTTGGTCAACCAGATTGAGTCCAATCTGGTCCACAGTGGTCTGATACAGAACTTGCTCCAAGGAATGTTGACAATAGCTGGATCAAGTTTCTTATAATCAGATTGAGTGACCTATGAACAGATCGTCTGCTTGCTTCCTGGTGTGCTGGTCTGCTTCTTCAAACAGAAGACTATCTAACTAGATGACTTCTATAGGACAGAATCCTTTACACTTTAAGTCATCAGCTAACCTGGTCTAAATAAGAATAGACTTGCTCACTATCAGATCAACTAAATATCATAGTGATCTGTTACATGTTGAGCAGGCTAAGTCTCTAGCAAACAGAACATAAAATAATTCTAAGTGTGTTTCGAAAGAACATCATCAAAACTAAATTTTGTAAAGGGTTCCCATCAGATTGTTTGACCTGCAAGCCGAGGAAGAAGTTCATTTCTCACATCATTGACATCTTGTATTTGTCCTGCATAAGCTTGCTAAATTTGTTACAAAGAAATTCAGATTTTGAACCAAAGATTATATCATCAACATATATTTGAACTAGAAGGATATAATCTTGAACTTTGATGGTGAACATCCTCTTGTCCAATAATCCTCTTTTGAATCTTAACTGCAACAAAAAGGTGGATAGAGTCTCATACCAAGCTCGATGAGCTTGTTTCAACCCATATACGGCTTTAACTAACCTATACACCTTGTTCTCATCTTCTTCTATGAATTCAGGAGGTTGTTCCAAATAGACTTCTTCCAAAATTCATTTAGGAAGGCACTCTTAACGTCCATTTGAAACACATTGAATTATTGATGCGTTGCATAGGCTAGAAACAACCTTATTGCTTCTAATCTTGCCACTAGTCCAAACGTCTCATCAAAGTCGATCTCGTCCTATTGGCAATAACCCTTTGTCACTAACCTCGCTTTGTTTCTAACTACTTCACTTGTTTCATCCCTCTTTTTCTTGAAAATCCACTTCACCCCTATTATTCCTTGATGCACAGGTTGATCAACCAAATATCATAGTTCATTCCTCTTGAATTCATTTAGTTCTTCTTACATGGCATTGGTCCAATATGCATCTTGTAAAGTTTCAAAGGCATCTTTGGATTCTATGTGTGACAGATAGTTGCTGAGTAGTGCATTTTCTCCATGCATTCTTCGTGTCTTTACTCTATCAGTTGGGTTCCCAACAATAAGCTCGATTCGGTGGCTATCTACCCATCTCTGATGCTTTTTCATTTCCTCCTCTGAAACTTCGAGTTCGGGTTCAGCAAGTGGATCATCAAACACAGGATGATATGTAGATGAAACATTAAAAGGATTATCATCATTAATATTTAGGTTAGAAAGGTCGCTACTCAATTCATTGACATGTAGTTGTTGATCTTGTTTTGGAGTAGATTGAGGGATAGGTGGTTCTTCAACAGGTGGTTGAAAATCATCAGTGCTTTATGTTCCCCCTCAATCTGTTCCCTCTTGTTGTGTTGCCTCTACAGCAGGTTGATAATATTCTTCTTTTTCTTTTTCTTCTTTTCTTAGACTCCGTAGTAGATTGTCTTTGATGAGTCGATCTGTGGAGTTCCTCAACTTGGTTGTTGGGCTATCATCATTTGAAGAAGAAGAACAACCTGTATCTGAAACTTCAAAAGTAGATTCATCAAATACCACATGAGGTGTTACCTCCACAACAAGAGTTCGTTTATTAAAAACACAATATGCTTTGCTGATGTCGGAGTATCCTAAAAAAATTCCTTGATCAGCTTTGCTATCAAATGTTTTTAATGGTTTGGCATCTTCAAAACACAAATAATGATTTTCACAATTATCAAAAAGTTTCTTAAAATACCGCGTGGGTGAAAAACTAAAAATCTTCCAAAAGACCGAGGGGGCCAAAAATTTGAAATGTGTGCTATTGTATTTTCGGCTAACTCCCTCTTTAAATAGGGGGTGTAGTCTAGTTTATGCTTTCTAATAATAATGAACTCAAATTTGCAATATAAATTTCAGTAATTTAATATACCTAATAAACTCGTTTTTGGAATTGAATGTGGTATATATAGATTCATGGCTGGAACTATCCATTAGAGAGAGAAGTGTCCTTTTTCATCACATTAATGGCTGCATTAAATGCATGGCATGGTTGATGTTACACGTGCCACCTGTAATGCTAGTTGTTCCACATTTCACGTGATTTCCTAGTGTTTTGCCCTAACATGAATGATCTGTCGTACATCTACTTTGATATTCTTGTACTTCATTCCTTAAATATCCTCTTTGATGTGACAATACACTGAGTAGTTGACTTATGACAAATTTAGGTATGTCGGCAGTCCACCATGGTTATTGTATGAACCAGCTAGCTTGTCTCAAGCTAGCAGATCGTATACTACGATCTGTCCAACGAACTCTTTAATCAAATATTAATTTGTTTGGGTCCAAATTAATAATTTGATTATTCTCCTTGATTTTTGAGCTCATCTTGAGTCAAACAGCGAGATATCTTGATATCAGATCGTTTTATAACGATCAGCTTAATTCTGGTACAGCGCGCTGTTGTGGTTGGATAAACGATCTATCTGTTCCAAGATTATTTATTGTAGATGGCTCAAGTCTTCTGAGAACCTATACTAGAGAACAGCTAGTTTTCTACAGGGCATGTGGTTTTTCTATCCACCTGTTCTTTAACAAATTATTGAACTGTTCTTCTAAGGCTAGATAAACAGATTGTTCCTAAAAGTAAGTTTTGAAACTACAAACTTCCATTTTACATCATCGATCTGATAATAAAATCTATTCTCAGAAAATGTTATGTCTAAAATCATAACAGGTAGTCTAAACGATGGAGTACAGCTAGCTGCTGATTAGGGACAAATTGTTATCATCGATCTGTTCCTTTACATTTTAGCTAACTGTTAAAATAAACTTATACCCATTTTAATAGTAATCAATATGTCCAAAAAAGCTTATAAGAATAATACAGGTCTTATAAAGAACAATTTGCTCCTTTTATAAGCGAGTTGTTCTTTAAATGATGATATTGATCAAATGGTTTTAAAGAACTTATAATTACTAAGTGTTGTTTCGATAAACATCATCAAAACTTAATTAAATTCGTGGGGTTCCCAACACTATTTTTCATTGATTCATATTACAAACTATATCTCCTTTTAGTAGAGTATTTCACATGTTTAAAGTTCAATATTCATTAACAAATAAAAGACTGGTGAAATTTATACTACCTCCATCCCAATAAATTAGTCTCACTTTCCTAATTGGTTTGTCCCATTTCTATTTTTGGGAAAAAAAAATAGGTTTGACACATTAAAGTGAACCCGCTTTTAACAAGTGTATTGGTCTCCGTTATTGGTGTGAAAAACTCAAACTAAACCATAATCCAAATCAGATTAAATTAAAGTATATGGTTTGATTTGGTTTGATTTATAATTTAGTTTGGTTTGATTTGAAATTTTATAAACCAAAATAATAATAGTTTGGCTTGGTTTTGAGTAAAATGATTTAGTTTGAAACCATATTAACCACACTTTTATATATAAATATTTTATATTGTAACTAAATTCCATGAACTGTAGTGGAGAAAATATTTTATTTTATGAAAGAATAATTTCTTGCTTGTAAATAAGGCAACTCCTTCCTCATCCTAGTTATAAGTTTATAAGTTTAATTTAATTATTTCATATCTAAATCTGTATAGATACATATATAGATATGCGCGTATATTTCCTTTCATTATGCAATTTAATTTGCCTTACTTCCATATTTTCATCGCGAACCGAATTAAATTCAATAGTGTCAAACTTGAGTTGAGTTCGACTCATTTAAAAATTTAAAGGCTCGAGATCGGCTCTAGCTTGATTCGAGTTATGAAAACCAAACTCTAAAGTTCAGTTTGTTTATTTTTCAATTGAATAGTAAATTCGAACTCAAGCTCGAAATTGATTTGAGAGTTCGAGATCATTTATTAAATTATTTTCTTAGTATATATTTTTATATTAATTTGATAAATTTATGAACTAGTTCGTATATAAACTTTGTGAACTATTCGAAGTTCGGCTCATTTTTAAAGTTCATAAACAAACTCGTTAACAATGTTCGTCATCTATACAAAGCTTAGTTTCATATTAAAATATATATATATTAGTTTATGCATGTTGGCAGATTCAGTAGGTTTATTTTATTATATAAAATTAAACTACAAGTATATATATATATATATATATATATTTCTAATTAAACAATAATAGCTAGTATTAATTATTCAACATCAATGAGTTAGATAAATATACTTAATTTAGTTTGTTGGTTGTTCATTAATACTTTATGAATTAATTTTCTTTCTATCACTATATTATTTTGTTTTGTAAACTATTGACTACATATGAAATTATTTGTGTTGCTTGAATTTTATTATATATTGAAGTTACTATATGTTCTACATAATTAAATAGAGACAATGGTATATTATGACTTTTTTAAATATAATATACATTCTTCAATAAAAGAATATGCAATATTATTAAGGTTCAAAAAAATTTGGTTTCAAGATAACTTATTGTCACACACGCCCTTCACTAAGGATAGTAAAGTCGGGGAACCGTGACTAGGGAAGGGATTAAAGAAAACGGGGATAGAAATGGAGAACTGGAACAAGGATGAACCGAACAACATTCTCATAACTCGTCAAATAATTCATTATACATGAATTTCATAAAAGGGCTTGAGTCTTAGGCTTAATACAATTCATCAAAATATGAAAGAACTGGAGTCTCGATTTTAATACATAATGATCTCAAACTTGCAGCGGAAGACATTTGGATCGAAATAAGCTCTACATGTATGAAGACACGTAGAACCCCCAAGAGTCAACTACTAAGAGATCGACAAAAAGCCCGAACGCAACACTCCTCCTTCACCACCGCTCAACCTGCACGTTTAAAAATACATGCAGGGCTGAATACAAAAGTACTCAGTAGACACATGCCAAAATCGCACTCATACATATATAATTGTCATGACATTTGCCAGTGAAACATAGGGATTTTTGTCTCTAAAGCACCTATGTTCACTAAAATCATTTCTTGTGAAATCTTGAGTTGACAGGCCTGTCCTAATTCTTTGTAATCAACCATATCTGAAGCTTCTTTGTGCCGGAGAAGTGGCCACTTCCCACAGACACTCGACCGGTCAACATCTAGATGATTCACGGTCATGTGTACACTAGTCCGAGTAGTATATCTAATCTACTGGGACCCGAATTCGATTATAAATAAACAGATACGCATCATACATAAATCAAAACATTTATGGCAAGAAAGTGCTTTGAAAATATCTCGTTTCATTTTGAAGACATGCACACATATTTTTATACAGTGAGAAAAGCCTACTTGAATAGTCTCGACTGGTGGTGACTTCGCTCCCGAAACTCGAATCTGACCTTTCGTCGAAACATTTAAATAAATCTCGAGTGAGAAATAGTTTCGAACATATCTAATATTCTCTAGGTGAATGAAATATCATCCTTTACTATTTCGAGAATTATTCTCGAGTCTTAACTCGACTAATATTCGAGTATCTTAGTCTAAAGGTGTCGTTAAGTTCTTAAATCAACCTATGATTTATTACATAATTTTATTTACTTACCCAAGTACATAATTGTTGGGTATAATCCATAGAGAAACTTCTACTATAATTATTTTGATTCTTGGATCAAAATATTTAAGTTAATCTTATAGGTTATCAATAACCATAGTAATACACTCTAAGTACAATTTATAATTTAATCATTTATACGATTAAATTAAATAAATTGAATTTTCTAAATTCAATTAGAAAATCTCATCTTTAGACATAGTTCAATAATTTAATTCTTGGTACCTTAATTGAATAATTAACCCAATTATGATTAATTAATTAACTTCTAGTCCATTAGTAATTTATCAAGTCCATTCTCTAATTATATTAAGTAGGCCCATTCAAATAATTAAAATGAACCCACTTAAATATAATCTCGGCCCATACAAATATCAATTAACTTAGCCCATCTGATAACTTTCTCAACCCATCTCCATTAATTAGATTTGGGTCAAGTTAACTAATTTAATTGGCCCATCAGTTTTAATCCACTTTTGGCCCATTCGAATTTAATTAGTCTAACCTATAGATCCAATTTATTGGTCCAACTAGTTTATTTCTGAAGCCCAATAGAATAATGGTTTGGCCCGTCAACCCGGCCCGTGACCCGGTCTGGGTTCTAGACCATTCTAACTCTAACTTAACCCTAATTCATTCTACTTCTCCCAACCTACACATCGTCTCTCTCTCTCTCTCTCTGCCTTCATGTCGCCGTTCCTTCTTTCTTCCTGTTCCCGGCGACGCCGCTCCCTCAGCATCGCCTTCTCCCGTCGTTGATGTCCTTCATTCGGTGCTAATTTCCTACACCTCGAATCCATTCTCGGCGCAAGGAGCAGTGGTCGTGGCAGGTTCTGCCACCTCTTGCGCGACGGAGGCGAGGCCTGCTCTGGTCCTGGCGCTCACCCTTCAACTTCACAGTAAGAATTTCGCCCGTGCTCGATCGTCCAGACCCAAGGTAAGGTCTTATTTCCCCTTTATATATATATATATATGAAATTTCCTTAGCTTAAATCTTAATCTTTCTGGGCAATCCCTTTACAGTTCCTTTAGGTTTGAAATTTCTGCTTAAAATTTTTCTAACTTGGTCTCTTCTGTCTCTTGTCCCTCTTGGTTGGGTGGCTGGTCGTCGGAGCTCCTCCCGGAGCCCTGCTCCTTCCGCTTTCCTCGACGGGAAAGCTCGGCGGCAGCTCACTGGTTTCCGTCGCCCTTCAGGTAGACCCAGCCTCCCTCCTTTATTTCTTTTGCAGCTTGGGTGTTTTAATATGGGTTTAGGTAGTTCTAAATTTTATTATTGAAACTTCTATGATTTGTGAGTTGATTTCAAAATCTGGATTTGCCTTCTAACTCATGCTTAGGTTCTTGATTTAAATACCTAAACCTTAAGCTTATGTTATGAATCTGGAAATATAATTATAGTTTTGTGTGATGTTGGTGATTGAAGGCTAAAAGGCCTTAAGAGAGTTCTAATTGGATTAGTTTTGATAATGTATTATTTAGGCTTAGATTCTGGTCTATTAAACTGTAGTATTATGCATATCTAGGACTAATTTATATAGTCCTAAGTTCTCTAGCTACAGTTCTGAAAATGCTAAAGTTCTGGATTGATGAATGTTCAGTTATGTTATTCAAGTATTTATACAGTAGAGCAATTGTTTCTTCTAAGATTAAGGCACAGTTTGGCTAGGCCTGTGTTCTGGGGTTATAAGCTATAGTTTTGTACGTAATATGTAAACCTATATTCATTTACAGAATACGATTCACGTTATTCATTTATGAAATTATAACTAAGTAGATTCTAATATATGTCTCTGGGTTTCTGCCTAACAACTTCTAAGTTCACATGTGGCCTAAGAATTTATTTGAGCATGTTCATTACCTTATAATTTCTAAAGTTTCGACATGAGGAAAACAGATCTACGTTCTGGACATGAATATGTATTGTGATGTGTTTCATGCTTTCTGTATGAACTATCATTCTAAGTTCAAGAATCTGATCTAGATTATAGGTTATAAAGTTTCAGTCTAAGAATTACACTAAGAGTTGGAGTTCAAGTCTTAATTACCTTAAGCACTCTTGTTTCTTGACTGAACTTACTGTAGACTTCTGCTTGAACCTCTCCTCCTATGATTCCTTCGAAAGATTTAAGTGTCTGGTTGGTTGCTGGAATTTCTTATTTGTGAGGAGGGTTTGGTATTTATAGGGGAAAAACTAACTAGGGTGGTGAGTCAAGTCTCTTTCTTGGAGATGCAAATCTGATTCTAATGACTAACGTTTCTTTTGTTTTATGTTGTAGGTTTGCAAGGTGGCAGGATAGTGCTTAGATCAACTTTGGAGCTTTCCTCCCCCTGCCTTCCTCTTTGCCGAGAGTTGCTGAGGCAGCAGTCCCTATTTCTTCTTTTCCTTCTTTCACTATTTGGGCTTGTACTTATTTGAGACTTCTTGTCGTTTTGTTACGTATTTGGAAAGTTCTCTGCAGAGTTCTCATTCTTATTTTGTTGTATAAAGGTTGCTCTCTTGAATCAAGGCCTTTGCCTAGCCACTGTACATTCTCATTTTAGCTTGTACTATAGTCTATCTCTTGTCTTTATTTATGGATTTGAGACCTTCACGCAACTGTCATCTCTTTCCAACCTTGTGTCCTTTATATTTTTGTCTCAATAGCATGAACCAAACTTTATATCCATTAATCGACATATATGTAAGTATTAAACTTTACTTATCATCTCTCCAATGTTCACTAATCTATTATCTAATAATAATAGGCCAATATTTTATAATTAGTGCAGCTGGGTTTAATTACCCAGATAAGTTTCATTTGCACTAGTTGCAAGAATATTGATTACTTCGAATCAACCTTACTAATCTCGGTCTGATAATTCAATTTACAAGAACATCTAATCCGAACAATTTACTAATTTAATCGGGGTTAAAAGAGCGGGGCATTACACTTATAAATATTCATTTTCTTGTGGATATGGAATTAAGATAATGTTAAATAATTTGTAATTAGAAAAAATAAAAAAATATTATAGCACCAAGATATTCATTGAGTATTAAAAATACAACACCAAGATAAAAGAAATATCAACTAGCTAAAAATGGTTTAAACCAAATCAAACTAAACTAAACTAATTGTATTTTAATGTGGTTTGGTTTGGTTTGAAATGCAAATGGTATCATTTGGTTTGATGCAAAAAAAATATATAGTTTGGTTTGGTTTGCTAAAATATGGTTTAGTTTGGTTTAGTTTGATCCATTTGCTCACCCCTAGTCTCCGTGTATAAAGTAAATTATACTACTACTTTGCTGGGACGGATGAAATATTAATTAATGTATTTTTCATAAGTCATTCAGTTTAGACATTTATTACTATATCTAAAACAAATTTTAATTGGTCGGGTTTCTATAAAATAATCATTTCTAAATGTCTCATGTGAATATAATCAACTCGGACTCGCCGATATGCGATACTATGCAATAACATCTCATTGGTTATCGTCAAATTAATTACCACTATCCAACGTATTAGTGTATAGAGTTAGAAAAACTCACAAATGTAAATACATTCAATTCAAAGCATAATCAGTCACATATACTAGATTTTATTCACATAGATTAAGAAATAAATAATCTCTGAGACTTTATTGGTCACTATTAGCATAGAATAATATATCTCAATGTGAAACCACATAATAAAAATATACAATTACATGTACACCAATATAAATGCATCGATATCATCATGCCGACTAAGTTTAATATTAGACATCGAATTGATACTGCAATGACAAAATAATCTAAATCTGTTTGAACAGTAAACTTCATCATGGAGGTAGCTGATTGGTTACATATTATAACCTATACATGCCATATCTGTACTAGTTAAAAAGCCGTGTAGTATTACTATACTAGTTTGTGTACCCGTGCGATGCACGAAAAGAGTTAAAAGTAATATAAATAATTTTGATTATAATTATTTAAGACACACAATTATATACTTTTTGTGTAACGGTCCATACAAATTCAAGTTAAAAAAGAGTAATATTGTTTCACATTTTTAGTGGAGCACGATGATTACAACTAAATATAAATAATTTATTATGCACCAAATATAAACATGCAAGAAAAAGAATATAATTGATTTATTATGTTTCATGCTAATTAATTTATCATATTTAAATCTAACATCAAGTTAATAGATTAATCCAAATATATGGTTAATGTATTTTCTCATTTTAATTTCATGTAAGAATCTTTTTTATAGAGAAAGAACATATGTGGTACATTACGGTCTGTTTGATTTGTAAAATATATATAATAGATAAAATTGATAACATATTTTATTTATAAATTCTTTATTTTCGATTAACAATTCATCATTTTTTAAATTATTTTTAATAATTTCGCCATTTTTTCCAGTATTCCAATGAGTGATAAATTTAAATGTATTTACATGCAAAAAAGAGTGAGATGACATATAAACTATTTTACGGTTAAAACGGACAATTCAAATTTATGGAATTAAAATATCAAGATTAACGACGATTTTACAATCCGACAATGAACATATTTTTTCTTAAGCAATTCATATATATTTGGTCTCGACAAAAATAAATAAAGAATAAAATTAGAAAAAAACAATCATTTATACAAAATTGAAGACTTAATATTTAGTGAAATCATGTAACCTATAATTTGGGTAATAAAAATATTACTCTACATGTCCCGTTAAAAGTGTGTCATGTTTTCTTATTGGACCGTCAATTACATTCTCAAATAGAAAAAAATTATTTTTAAAAATGAAGTCACAGTTTTTTATAGTCTTAGTTGATAAAGATAATATAAATATTATTTAAACAAATATATATATTATTATAAAAACTATAGTTCTACTAATGAGAAAATGAAACTATATTATATTTTTTGTATAATTCTCATACAAAATTATTTTAAAATTATTTAAAAAATGATATTAATTTAATTTACTTCATAAAATTTTCAAATGAATAATATAATTATAATAAAAATAATCACTAATGATATAAGAACAAATGTAATAATCACATATATATTATATAAATCTTATATATATATATATATAAAAGAAATGATTATAATCGACTATTACAATTATGGTTTTAGAATTATCGATTATGATCCAATTACAATTTGATTCTAACGATTTTGATTTCTTTAAAATCCACTATGCATATATTATTGATTATAGATTAATCATTAATGGATAAATTCTTTCTTATGAACCTAATTATATATATATATATAGTTATTTCGATATTTAAAATAATAGTAACTTGTTCATATGAAATTATTTTTTTATATCATATATCTAATTATAATTTTCATCACAATATTTAATTTATGATGTATATTATACATGTTTTTACATACAAATAAATTAAAAATTAAAAAGTATAGTTATACAAAAAAATTGAATAGTTACTTTTATTACTTTCATTTGCCAAGTAATTGGAATATTACTTTTATTTGCCTATTATTTGGAAGTTTTAATCATTATTTATTAGTAACTTAAATCATTTAATTTACATTTATGTAATGAGACATTAATTTGCATATAATTATATAATTGCCATTGAAATTGATGTTCAATTGAAAACCTTGTTTTAATATATATAGATTATAAAAACAACAAAAATCATGTTTTTAAGCAATGAGTCTATGATTCCAACATTTCTAAACCTTCTCTAAATTTTCCATTATGCAAAACACATTAGCTCCAACTTACTCATTGATAAATGATAGGATACAGGCCCATACAGAGACTAAAGCCCAACATAACTGGACCTCGGCCAGAAAGTACAAGTCAGCTCGGCCCATTGAAAGGCCTAGAAGTCATTTCGGCCTAACAGTACAGCCCAGTAGCACGGGAGCTCGGCCCACTTCGGCCCACCATCTCACGATGTGCCCCACGATCTCAGCACACAACCTCCCATACAACTGTAACTCACTCCCTATAAATAGTACCCCTAAACTAGATTAAGGGGACTTTTTTTTTCTATTCTCAAGAACTCGAAAATATTAATACAAAGGGCCTCTTTGTCCCGTGGACGTAGATCTAATTAAAGATCGAACCACGTAAATCTTGTGTCTATCTATCCTATATTTTCCCATCGTACAAACGCTCTAAAAATCTAAGATCGAACAATAAAAAAAAATGTAGAAACTAAATAACCTGGTGGGAGTTATTAATCAACCACAAACTTCAAATTTATAGATCAATCTTATTGTTATATTGAGTTTCAGTTTGAGCTATTTTATAGTTGGAGTATACGTTAAGGACAATATGCATCAAAGCAAAAGGCCATAGAGTTTTTTGTTTTTCCTCATAATAAAATGGTAATATATATATATATATAGAGGTATATTGAATGAAACTCTATTATTCCTCTAAAATATGGATAATTTTAAATATATTCCTAAAATCTCTTTTCATAGTTCCAAATTAAAAATATTGCAATTATAACCTCATAATTAAAGGTGTTCAAAGGAATCGGTTCAATTTCGAACCATAATTGTGCAGATGATGGTTCGACTTTAAACAGTAATCGTGTAGAGGACAGTTTGATTGTGGTTAAAAAATTCAAAATCGTCAACTGGCGGTTCGGAACCGGAACCGTCCATTTAGAACCGTATCTCATTTTTATTATATAACTCAATTTATTTCTTATATTATAAAAATTCATTTTTATAATTAATTTATTTTATAATTTGTAATAACACATTAAAAATTATGAGTACATTAATAATTAAATAAAATAAAATTTAACTAGATAAGAACCTAATTAAACCCTAATATTATAAATCAAAATAATTAACTTTGTGTTAATCTTATATTGTTATATTTATGTTGATTAGCCTTTTATTTTATTTCATTTCATTAATGTATTTTATTCAATTAATGTCTTCTTGAAATAGTAACACATTAAAATATTTTAATATTATTTATTATAAAATTTTTATTAATATATCATTATATTGGTATGATATATAATTAATATTAAATTAAAATAAATATTTATGTAGTTACTCTAGTATCACATTAAAATGTTAATTATGTGATATGAAATTAAATGATGATATGCATAAATATGTAATTAAAATAATTAAAATTTTCAAAATTTTTACATATATTAGTATTAATTTTTTGGACTGTTCGAAACCGTAACCGGCGGTTTGGAACCGTAACCGGAATCGCCCTATACGGATCGGGTTCCAGACCGTGAACCGCCGCAACAATGGTTATGTTATGGTTCCCAATTCTTGAAATCGTGAACCGGTAGTTCGGTTACGGTTCGGTTCTTAACCTTAACCGTGAACACATCTACTCATAATCATACATTTTAAATTGAATTTTGTTGCAATATTGTTTATCTCTTAGGGATGGTTTGGTTTGATTGATAGGATTGATAGGATTATCATCTTTAAATATCTACATTCTTATCCAAAATTCTCCATCTCCTTATGAATTTAATCTATTTGTATGCCCCTTAATCACTCAAATGTTTGATTATATAATCACACCAAATTTGGCTTGATTATATAATCAAGAATTTGAGTGATTAAGGGGCATAAAAAATGACTAAATTCATAAGGAAATGGAGGATTATGAATAAAAATGAAAAGATTTAAAGGTAATAATTTTATATATCATATCAATCATATCATACAAACCAAACCATCCCGTAGTCTATACTATCTCTAATTCTATAAAGCTGTAATTTAGAATAAGATAAACGCTTAAGTTGTTAGAGTATTCTCTTCCTATATTTGAATATTACCTAGTATAAAAGATTGAAGAAACATCGCAAACCTCCGTTTTTTTTCTTTTCTATTGCAATTTCTGAATTATTATATGATGAATTTTGAATTTTTCATATATAGAAAAAAATATAAAGTGTTCTAAAGGTATACCAAATTCAGTATATTTGTGAAGATCGGAAAAGAATTGGACTAATTTTTTGAAATGTGATCAAAGATAGGTCTTCTTGGGAAGCACCATAGGTGAAATAACCTCTACCAGTGGAATCTTGTATTCGGAATAAAAATTCTACTTTCTTAAATCCATAATATAAATAGCTCTCGATCCCATCATATCTGTTGATTTGTGCATTCCGTTCAGTCCTTTGAAAGCATTCGAGTGAATTGTCTACCAATCATCCAAGAACAAAATAGTAGGTTGACTTTATACATTTATACTCGAGTTTGGTTCCAAGCAAGTAGGTGGTTATATATCCATTCCCCAAATCCACTGATAAATTTTACATATAATTTTATTTTATTTTTAATATAATAGTTTATACGTGAGTTTTCAAAATATTTTATTCCTTTATTATAATTTTATGTTATTGATTTTAAGGATATAATAATATATTTTTTGAAAGAAATTATATTAAGAAGTTTTGAGACTATAATAAAAAAATTAAACTATTGGTCCGTCCAATTGCAGGATATTGGGCCTTTTGGAATTTTAAGACCCGTATGTGATGGTTAGGCCCATTTATCTGGTTTAAGGCCCACTTAAAGCCCATCATCTAAAATTTGTTATTATTTATTATTCAGTACTGATAAGCTAACTAGGTATGCAATTAATGTTTTTGTCGTTGCTATTACTGACTGCTGATTGGATTAATGTGTATTCTTCTTTCTTTCTTTTTGCATCTGAATTTGAGAATCTGGATTGATTTTCTTTTGAAATCATTGCCTCTGGCTGGTATAAAATTGGGCCGGGTGGGTCGGTAAGCTTGTGTGTTATGGACTACCCATAATAGCCCACCACCTAAAAAACAAACAAAGTAGGACATTCAAAAAGTAAAGCTACAATACTCTTCCAAAACTCCTAACTTAATTTATTTTCGATGCGAGACAAACAAGAAGTTAACACAATGAAAATGAAACATCACATGATTGCATGCTTTCCATTTCCAGCAACTTCAAATGTTTACTTATCACAGCTATAGAATTCTTTATATTATATGCCTACCTCTCAGGTGCCACAAAATACACGAAATTTAATAAATATTTATTGTTGCATAAAGTAAAAAAAAATCCCCAATTTAGATATGCATATTGTGAACATTCGCGATTTTAGGCGATTTTCTGTTGTTTTATGTGAAATTCAAAATTCACGAGTAAAAAGGTCAGTTCAAGAAAATTTATTGATTTAACAATAATCAATTGGAACAATAATGTAATGAGTATGGGTTGAGAAGTAGAGACATAATCTGCTGCTACAATTTTGGAACACAACAACACTATCTATGTTGGAAGTGTGCGAGCCACGAGCTTTACTTCACTTCACGTGATTGATGTCTTAATAATTCCCATGCCTTGGTGAGAAGTAGGGGCTTGTACCGTACAACAAGTATAACAAAAATATCAAACGTCACGTGGGGTCCGGTCCAGCCCGGCTCACTCACCTTTTTTTTTAAAATTTTTAATTCAAGAAAGTTGCATGCACGTTGCACGTGGTAGCCTCCGGCTGCTCCGGTCCCTTCTTCACGTGCAAAAATATGACTATATACAGATTTCTTGGAAATTATTGAAATTTCGAATTAGATGTAAGATGTGACATGATTTAATTATTATTTAATAAGCAGCCTCGAATTGCACGACCAAGTTGATTAATATTTAAAAGATTTGGTACAGCATGAATGACTGATGAGATTAGAGATATTCTTGTGATTGAAGTGGCGGCAATTAAGGCTACTAATTGAGTAATAAACTACATAAAGTGGTAATTCTTTATGGATTATTTTATTTGTTGGTATATGCTACTTGGATTTTATAACCTTTTATGTCCTCTTTTGCACATTTTATAATAGAGATTCTCCATTCAATTTGTTTGTGAGAAAAACATTGTATGATTGTTTTTGCTAAACAAGTCCATAAAAAACACAAAGAATTACCGATTTGGCTGGGATGGGAACATGGGGCAAGTGAAGCCTTCATATTTTAACAATTTTAAGACATGAAAAGGTCAAAATATAATTGGAACTTGTCATAACTATTACAATATATTATAATCATTTCTAATTTATTTTTCTCCATTCCTTGACCTTATTCATCAGTGTGTATAGGAAATTTCATATGAAGCGGCTTAATTAGATGGTTATTAGAATTTTATAGGGTTTTATGTTTAAATTACATACTTTAGCCATTTTCTCAATTTCCAATCGATTTATCAATTTTTTGGGAATTAAGTTACCTTTTAATATTTATTATTGAGTGCCTCGAAATTTATTCCAATAATAAATTAATAATACAAACTGCCTAAGATTTCACTCAATTGAAAAATTATTATGATCAACATGATAATTTAAAAGAAGAAAATAAATTTAGATAGGTTGAAGGCCTTGGAAATGCAAGCCATTTAATTTCCTTTTCTTTTTCCTTTAAATATTCCTTACGGGAGACGACTAGAGTACTTGGGCCCCAAATGTAGACTATTCCAAATACGTGGGAACAAACATATGGTACTACTGCTCAAGAACAACGATTTTCAATAAATCATGTTTGTGTATTACTCCCTCCTCCCTCTCTCTCCTACTGTCAATAAATGTTTAACTTTAGCTAATAAGAAAATTGATCATTATCATTAAAATGTCTCAAAATGAAAAATGAGTCATTATCAATAGGACATAAGTAATATCTTTTAGAGTCTCGCTCTCCCCAGTTCCGAGCGGGCACAAGTTAACATGTTTGTAATTAGTATGGTAATATCATGAAATGTTATATAAATATACAAGTTATTTTAATTTTCATTTTTATATATTATTTTATATAAAAAATAATAATTATATCATAATTAAAATTATTAGTCGTAAATTTAAAATTAATAATTTTTATCAAAAAAAAATACTCCCTCCGTCCTACTAAGCTTGACACAATTACCTTTTTGGAATGTCCCACTAAGAATGACACATTCTAAAAATGAAAAATTTTCTCTTAAAAAAGGTGTGGACCCTACCACCTTTATCACTCTTATACTACTTTATACACTCTCTTTAATAACCGTGCCGGAAAAAACGGTGTCAAACTTAGTGGAACGGAGGGAGTATTATTTATCTACATGACATATTATATCAATCGCGAACACGTTAAATTTTGCCAATGACTTGCGGATGAAATTATTTTGTATGTACTTATTTTACATATATATTGTCTACCATAATAATTGGTCCATTTATATTACTCCCTCCGTCCATGAAAATGGTTTACGGTTTGACCCGGCACGGGTTTTAATATAGTGTTTTGACTTTAATGGAGATATGTAGTGAGTGGAGTTAGGGTCCCACTTCATATATAGTTTTAAATTGGTTGTGAGTAGTTAATGGAGTTTGGGTCCCACTTAAAGTATTGTTTTAAATTGAATTGTGTGTAGTGGATGTGGTGGGTTCACTTACTATAAAAGGTAAGTTTCAAATGTAAACCATTTTCGTGGACATCCTAAAATGGCAAAACGTAAACCATTTTGGTGGACGGAGGGAGTATTTGAATTAATATTTTAGAATGCATGTACACCGTTCATATATTTAGAATGAAGACAGAGAGGCCCCCTCTCAAGATTCAATAAAGTGATACTCCATTATAAGTAGTTGTTCGTACGTAACTTGATAAATATATAAGTAATTGGTAGTTGCTACATAAAATTTCAAAATTTCGATTGTTAAAATTGGGACTGGATTTCTGAACCGTTTTACAAATTCAGTCCCAATTTTGATTTAGAGTAAATTTTTCTTGTTGAAATTGAAACTAACATGCATGTTTGTATTGCCACTAATGTGGTGAATTATGTGTTCCGACATTTAACATGTAATAAAGGGTAAAATTACATTGACACTTGACGAGACGAAGTTAGGGCTTCGTGGCGGGTCCCAATTTCAATTCTGACAAAATAGACAATATGGGAACATGATAAACTTTAAAAAGATTGCGATCATATTTCATCGCCCCGCTTCATTGTTTTATCATAATCTGTCCACATGCTCATGCTACTCCACATAAATATGTACATATTTTATTATAATTTATTAAATAATTTAATTATAATCGAAAAATGAAAAATTAATTTATTAAAAATTTAATATATATCTACAAAACATGTCATATCATAAATGTATTATTATTTTCACATATTTTTCAGTACTCATAATCATTAAATCGAAAAATCTTGTCAAAAGCTACGGTGATAAATTAAAATATCTACCTTTTTCAGTAAAAAATTATGGAAATATTGGTTTTATTTTTTTTAAGTTAATTAAATTATAACCAAATAGTGATTGAAAAACATGGATTTTAATAAGAATGTAAACTAATTAGGTTAATAAACTTCAGATGATTTCAAGTTAATTTAATTTGGGTACGTAAAAATAGTAGAATAAATCGGGATAAACACACATTAGATTCATAGGATACTGCAAAGCAGGGGCGTAGTCCTGGGTGGGGCAAGGTGGGCACTGCCACTACAAAAAAAGCATTAAACTGGCGACGGAATGACATTCTGTCGTCTTCTGGCGACGGACTGGCGACGGAATACAACAAATTTGGCTAACGACGGACTAGCGACTGTTTTTTTGGCGCGTAAATACACGCCAAAGTTAAAGACGGACTGGACGACGGACTGGTCCGTCGTCCGAATAGTCCGTCGTTAGATCCGTCGTGAGAATTTTAATTTTAATTTTTTTTATTTTTATACCGGACGACGGACTGGTCCGTCGCCCAGTCCGTCATCCCGCCCTATTTATCGGGCAGCAAGGCATTTCGCGAAACAGAACACTCCCGGCGCCTATATTGTCTCTTCTCCGGCTATTTGAAGCTAATTCCGACGATTCCAACCTTCCACCGGCCAAAGCAACCCCAGGTATGTTATTTCCATTTTTTTTAAATTTTGTTAATTATTTGATAATTTTGATTAATTATTTGATAATTATTAAATTAGTGTTAATTGTGGTTAATTGTTAAATTAGTGTGAAATTTAGTTAATTGTTAAATTAGTGTTAATTGTTAATTGTTTGATAATTGTAGTTTGAGTTTTTAATTAAATTAGTGTTAATTATTTGTTAATTAGTATAGGTGTAATTAAATAGTTTCATTATTTAATTAGTTTAATTAAATTTTTAAGTAGTTTTTAATTTAATTAGTTTAGTTATTTAAATTAGTATTAATTGATTGTTAATTATATGAATTTACTTAATTAGTTAAATTGTTGAAATAGGTTAATTGTTTAATTTGTTTATATTGTTAAGTAATACTGTTTATATTGTATTAATTGTTTAATTAGTTTAATTGTTTAATTAGTTAATTAGATTAATTATTTAAGTTATGGTTTAATTAGATTAATTAATTATGGTTTAGTGTTTAATTAGATTAATTAATTAGGTTATGGTTTAATTAGGTAATTTAATTGTTAATTATGTAATTAGTTTATATTGTTAATTAATATTATATAGCTATCTTGGATTAATTACTTTATTTACTTTAATTTAATTGTTAATTAGTTAATGTCATTTATAGTTAATTTGATAATTATGTGTAATTAAGAATATGGTTGAATTAACTAGGGTTATAAGTTTGAATAATTGATTATGTTTAATTGGCTTTCTTGAATTAATTAGCGTTAGTTTGAATAATTGGTTAGTGTTATAATTGTTTAAATAAGTTAATTTTATAGTTAATTATTTAATTAGTTGAGAATGTTAATTAATATAGGTTTAATTAATTAATTTAATTGTTTAATAAGTTATTAATTTAGTTAGTTTAATTATTTAATTAGTTTAGATTGTTAATTAGTATATATAAGATAGTTCCCAACTAGTATATATAAGATAGTTAGTTTAATTATTTAATTAGTTTATATAAGATAGTTTAGATTTCTAATTAGTTTAATGGTTTATGTTAATTATAGTTTAATGTTAATTATAGTTTAATGGTTTAATTAGTTTAGATTGTTTATTAGTTTAATTTAATTGTTAATTAGTTTATGTTAATTAGAATTTAATTACTTTAATTAAATTTGTTTAGGACCCGCCTTTCGCGTTTTGCTGCCTTCCAGACGGTTCCCTTCGGCGTCGCCTCCTTCGGTGAAAGGTAATTGTTTAATTTAATTAGTTAATTAGATTAACTTAATATGTTTACTTAATTGTTCAATTACTCTAACCAAATTGAATATTGAAATAATTTAGTGTTTAAATTGTTAATTAGTATTAGTTAATTTGTTAATTGAGCGTTAGTTTAATTATATGTTTAAATTGTTTAATTAGGGTTTCTTCAATTACGCCTGTCGCCTCCCGACTCTTCTCTCAGCCTTTCCGAGCCGCCTTCTGCCGCTCCAGCACTCTCTACTTCGGTGAAAAGTAATTAAATTATAATAATGTACTTATTTAATTACTTAGGTTAATTAAATGTAAATAATTAGGTAATTAAATATATTTGGTTAGACGTAATAAATTGTTTAGGTCAAGTTTGTTTAAGATTATTAATTATCTTAATTTAGATTAATGTTGTATTTATATATATATATTATGACATTGGGATAGACATAATTAATTTCTTAAAGATCTTCTCCCTTTGGGATAGATTTTGATTATGTCTTAAGGATCTTCTCCCAATATGTGTAATATTATGTGGTGGTTTGATGAGATGCATGTGTTGTGATATTTTAATTATTATGTACGAATGTTTTGATCATGAAATATATGTTGGGATATTTTCATGATTGTGTCAGCTGGCTGTTTTGATTAAATTTAGTGATATGGGATATTAATTTGGATGCAATCAACTGCAAATCTCCAAAAATGACCAAATTAAATGACCGAAAATAACCAAATGCAATCAATTGCAAATGAACTTATAATATTCGCCGGCAAACCATAATTCTCAACCTGGGACCATAATTTTCATAATTCTCGTCCTCCATTGTCGTCCACTATTCTATTCCAGATCAACTTATAATTCTCTTCCTCTATTTAACTTCAAATAATTCAACTCTCATTTAACACTTTCCTAAGTGAGTCTATGTTTACACATGTGCAATCTTCATTTAAATTAATGTCTCATTTAATAGACCACTAATATATTCTTGCCCTCTCCGTAACTAATTGAACTTCATTTTACTATGTAAATACTTATTAATATTAATCAGGGTTATAAAAATGAGTCGAGATTGGATGTATCTGCGTTTACTTCCGAACGGAGGATTTAATCCGTTGTGGTACAATTTTAATTCATATACACATGTTTCAATGACACAACTCCATTGTGATTTGATGCATAGGGTCGTGAGAGGGGAGTAGCTCCGATTGAGTGCATGTTCGACTCTTTTCTGGATGAGCATCGATACGCGGACGGGACATACACCGATCCGAAATCTGAGGCGATAACGGTAAGTTTTAATTTCAAAAGAATATATATATATATATATATATATTAGATTTTCAATATTTATAATATGTATACTAACAAATGTTCATTTCTCGTTTACATGCATGCAGACTGAGGTGTTTTGCCGTGCTGACGAGGAGCGGGCCCAGCTACCCGAGGGGGACCACGATGCAGTCGACATAAACGAGCTGTATCTGGAGGTTCTTGGCGGCCCGGACAAGAAGAAGAGGATGTTCGGCACGGGAGGCGCGGCGAAGGCCTTGAGAGCAACCAGATTTGGGGGATCCTCGTCCACATCACGAGCATCCAGAGACGAGGTTGAGGAGCTACGGCGCCGAGTCGAGGAGCAGGATCGCGAGCGCCGTGAGTACCAGGCTCAGCAGCAGAGATTGGCTGAGCAGATGGCGCTCATGCAGACTCAGTATGCCGACATGATGCGCTGGATGTCTCAGCGGGGAGGAGGTAGTGCACCCTTCTTTCCCTCTTATCAGCCTCCCTCGTCTGATACCCCTCCCCAGTTTCCTCCTGATGATGATTATGATTCGTAGATTCTAGCTACTGATACACTTTACTATTTTTTTATTATATGGTCCGTCTTGGGATGTTACTGATATATACATTGTTTTATTTTGTTCATTATATGAAATTCGCGTTCATTTTGACTTTCATTTGATTGGTTCAATTTTAAATTATTGTTCAATGTTGGATTATATTTGTATTGTTTGTTGTGACACGTTTTAGGTAATGAATAATAGAAAAATAAAATTAATTATTAAAATAAAATAAAAAAAACAAAACAAAATACCTGGCGACGGACTGAAGTTCGTCGTTAGGTCAACGGTCAACGGACCTAACGACGGACTGAAGTCCGTCGCCACTAACGACGGAATTTTTCCGTCGTTAGCTTTCCGGCGCCGTCGACGGCCATCGGGAGACCCTGACGACTGATTTACAGTCCGTCGTGGCTAACGACGGATAAAATCCGTCGTCAGTCCTAACGACGGACTGTATTTTCCGTCGTCCGATGGGCTAACGACGAACGAAATACAGACGAAAAAAATCCGTCGTCAGTCCGTCGCTAGCCTCCCGGGACGACGGATTTCCTATCCTAAAGACGGATTTTTCCGTCGCCAGAACACCTTTTTTTTGTAGTGTGCCCCCCTATTTTTTTTATTTTATTTTACCTGTAAAATTTGTAAAAGAAATTAAGTAAAGGTGTGAATTCTTTTTTTATATCAATTTTCTTATTGTCCTATCTTCTTCTTCTATTGGGCATCACATGTCATCCCCTCTTTTACATCTATCGAGCCAAAAGTTAAACTACCTACTTTAATCTTGGCCCTCTTTGAATTAAAAGTCTGACTACGCCCGTGCTGCAAAGTATGTGATTAATCGTTTAAATAAGAGATTATTTGATGGATAAATATCCTATCTTAATGATGAGATTAAAGAAATTTTAAATGCTTGAAAATTTCTAATCATTTATATTCTAACTAATAAACATAGCATTTATTTTAAATGATAAGATAAATTATTAAAAATAATTCAAACTTATCTCATAATTTTTTTGTGGTGAATAAATAATAAATTATTTAAACTATATTAATTAAACAATTTTAATCTCCAAATACTTAATTTTATATTTTATTATCCTTGATTATTATTACTTAAAAGAAATGACCCAAAGTAGTAAAACATTACCCACGAGTCATGCATATTGTTCCTGCTTATTTTAAAAATGTAGTACGTGTCATTGTTTAGACCAGACCCACTGTCCGATAAAGGAATTCAGTATCGGGCACGAGGAATGTTTCCAGCCACGTATTTATTATAGTAAATTGTTCGCAAGAGTACGAATTCGTTATAGATAAGTAAGTTGATCCTAAGTCGTATTCTCAAGGAAGGCTAAGCAGGGCTCTATCTATGTTGCGGAACAGAAAGCAAATAAAAGAAGGGGTTTTTGATTTTTAAACTAATTAATCTATCTAGGCGAAAACTAGTAAAGTAATTAAATTCTAAATCTAAGAATAGTGAATTAAGGAAACTAAATTGAAACATGTTTTGTGTTGATTGATTAACATGATTGAAAGGTTTATATTGCTAAATGGGAAATTGAACAATAACAAAGCAGAAAGGAAATAAATCATAAAGCGAGAAAGAAAGCAGTAAAAGAACTCACTGATTGAAAAGAAAAATAATGCATTAAAGTACTTCGGGTTTGAATCACGAACGAATCCACAACGAAATTGAAGAACGAATAAGAAATAAAATCTTGACTAACAGTGTTTTCTCTCGTGGTCTAAACCCTAGACTAGAAGTACAAAAACATGAAGGAAGTAAAAGTCGAAGTCCCTTTGAAATGTCACGCGTGGAGGTTTAAATAGGAGAAGAAAAATCCTTCGGGCTAGCGAGCGCTAGGGGGTAGCGCTCGCTAGCTTGGCTCTCTGATGAGTCATCCAGCGCCAAGGGGTAGCGCTCCCTAGGGGGTAGCGAGCGCTACCCCAACGTTCTGTCTTGGAGATTTTCCAGGGGGCTAGCGACTGCTAGCCCCAAGTTCTGCCTTGGTGAGTGCACGGGGCCAGCGATCGCTAGGGGACCGCTAGCCCCACGTTCTGCCTCTCCTCCATGGTTCAAGCCAGCGGTCGCTAGGGGCTAGCGACCGCTAGGCATGCGTTTTGTCCTTCTCCACTCTTTTCTTCATCTTTTCATTTCTTTTCGCCCTCGTTTCTCTTCTCGAACATTGTTCCACTTCGTATGTCAATCTTTACCTAAAATGTAACATATAGAATACAAAAGCATCATATCGAACGACAACAAGTGATACTATAGATTAAATTACGAGAGAAACAAGACCGAAAATAGATAAAACAACCTCCCCACACACAATACCTTCTTTGTCCTGAAGCAAGTCTAAACTCGACATAATACGGAGATTTCAAAACAAGCGACAAGTATAATCACGCAATGACAATCATATTCATTACGAGCAATCAAAAAGGGATCGTGAGATTATAGATCAATCAACACTATGTGTTTCCCTCGAAGGTGCAATTCAATCAGATCAAACTCAATAACACACGTAAATTTGGCTTTTCAATCACTCACCAGCTAGACTTAGGAGTTTTATCATTTTAATCACAATAAATTAAGAGCCAAACTACATAGAATTTTCAGTGATATATATAGAACATTAGTCACTAGGTGTGATCTTCGGATAATCCGAGTATCCTAGTGTGGTTTCCCATACCCATTGCTCGAATCCAAAATTTCAAAATTTTCTTCGATTTCATAGAAGAAGAGGGGTAGAGTTCTTATCACCTATTCAAATAATTCAAGCGACTCAATTATAATTATTAAGGCCATTCGAGCAAGATATCGAAAAAGTGGGTTATATGGCCAAAAGTCACGAGATAAAAACATTTAGAGGTCATCTAAAGTGTTCTCGTGTGGTTTCCCATGCTCATGGTTTCCAGAGGAGCAGAAGCCTCTCAACTTAATCTTACAAACACAATAATTAATAATCAAGTCTAGCCAACAAGAAATTTTAGCCAAATTCACAACGCTACGAGCTATCACATAAAATCATCACACAAAGAGTGACCCACAACAATTATGATCAAAATACAATACTCATACCCAATCGATGACTCACAACGACAAGTCATGTCATCAAACATAATTAACAAGTCCTCGTCAAAATTTCAGGGGGCTAGCGACCGCTAGCCCCAAGTTCTGCCTTGGTGAGTGCACGGGGCCAGCGATCGCTAGGGGCTAGCGACCGCTAGCCCCACATTCTGCCTCTCCTCCGTGGTTTAAGCCAACGGTCGCTAGGGGCTAGCAATCGCTAGGCATGCGTTCTGCCCTTCTCCACTCTTTTCTTCATCTTTTCACTTCTTTTCGCCATCGTTTCTCTTCTCGAACATTGTTCCACTTCGTATGTCAATCTTTACCTAAAATGTAACATATAGAATACAAAAGCATCATATCGAACGACAACAAGTGATACTATAGATTAAATTACGAGACAAACGAGACCGAAAATAGATAAAACACATATGATGCATTGGAGTTTATGTGGGGAGCCCGCCATGTCTTTTCAACAGCAAGTTTTGAATGCTAGTGCCATATCATCATAAATTCGTTAATAATACAAATAATTTGCCAAATTAAAAAGAATAATATTCCCATCTTTGTTTACAAAATAATTATTTAATTTGATTAAACAAAACGCACACTTAAAATATTTGATTTAAAATATATTTATCATCTAATTTGTAATGTACATTTTTTTTCAAACCCCGAATGTTTATAATGCAACAAAAAAAAGAGAATTTTAATTATGAATTAGTGAATTTTTAATATTGTTATAAATTTAAATAGTTATATATTTTAAATATTTAATTATAAATTTAAATTTTTATATTTTAATTAAATAGGAATAAATTTATTTTAAAAGATTATTTAGAAATAAGTTAATTATATTAAATCTTTATTATTTGGATTAATATTAATTTATTTTTAATAATATGTCAATATTAATAGAATAAACAAAAAATAAAATTGTCAGTGGAAAATTGACTATTTATAACTAAGTTCAAATTAATCGGTTTGAGACGCTAAAGAAGATCGTCCAAGCAACCTAGTTCAAAGAGATTCAAATTTAGGACCAAAATACTTTGATTTCTTGTGCTTTTGCAACTACGATCTGGTCATAGATCTTAGGTTGTAACTTGATCATGCATCGCGATTTAGCATTTTAAGTGGAACAAACGGTATTTTGTATCGTGAAACTTGAGACTTTCTTTATTTATCATTTTTTATAAAAAAAATTGTATTAAGTAAAATTGTTCACTTATAAAAAAAGTAAAATAAAAAAATAATTTTATAGATTTGATAAAATGAGCACCAATTTAATTTAAAAAATATTAATAATTCACATAGTAATATAACAAGGATAATTAGTTTATTTCACTCAACAAAAAATCGGTAAAATCGAGTCTCGGATGCTAAATTTTGTTTTAAATTTTCACATGTTTATTTAAAGGTAGAGTTCATAATTTGTAAGTCCATACGTACAGTTGTACGTATATAGAAAGTAAATAGTGTTAAGTTCATTAAATTCTTCTCTTCCGAGAAAATATGCTTTTATTATTCTCTTTCACTGTCTTTTTCCTTTCTTGGAATCTAGAGTGATTTTGGTACGTCACGAGATCAAATGCTTTTGTTTATTTTATATGATTGAATCATCTCATGCAAAAAGTTTTCAACTTTTTTACATATGTAGTTATGCCTCAATATTTTTTTCCAGCTTAAATATAAATTTGAGAATGTGTTCTCAACTGTTTTAAGTGAGATTGTGTTGTTTTAAAAGATAAATTTATGCCTTTAAATTTCACAATTTTATCTTTCACTTTTATTTATAGTATAATTTCACAATTTCTTAATCATCAATTTACTTTTAAGGAGGGATATAATATTATTAATACACATTTGAAGTAATAATATTTTCTCCTTAAGTAAAGTGGATGGAGGATGAAAATTTGTGAAATTATAATTTAGACAAAAATGAAAAATAAAATTAAGAAATCTAAAATATATATTTTCTCAATCTGATAAGATATATTGAAAGATAATTTGGTGATTTAAATTAACATACACTCCATTTCTACTTATTACTCCATAACTTATTTCTTTGTGCTTAATCATTACTCCCTCCGTCCCACTAAACTTAGCACATTTTTTTCCGGCACATTGTTATTAAAGAGTGTATAAAATAGTGTAAGAGTGATAACCGTGGTAGGATCCACACCTTTATGAAGAGATAAATTTTTATATTTTTAAAATGTGTCATTTTTAGTGGGATGTCCTAATATGGTAATTGTGTCAAGTTTAGTGGAACGGAGGAAGTACATTTTATTTGGAGTATTAAATTAAATAATAGTAGTAAATATCGATCATGATAATAAATCAAGGGATAATTGTCTGTAAATACACAAACTAACTATCATTTTTGATATTGCACGTTAACTTCAAAATTTGACACGCAATACACGAACTACCAATTTTTTCACAATTTAATACATTGAACCATATTTTAGTCAAAATTTGGTCCGTCATTGATTAGCGACGGAATAACGACAGAAAATTACGTCACTAATCAACAATGGAATATTCCGTCACTAATCGTTAATCAACAACAGTGCTCTCGTCGTTGATCCGTTGTTGAATAGCGATAGAAAATTCAACAACGGAATATTCCGTCGTTAATCAACGGCGGACCAAAATTTCAAAATTTTGTCGTTATATCTGTTTAGCGATCAAAGAATCAATGACATTCGATGTCCATTTGTTGATCCGTCGCTAAATCTATTTAGCAACATATTCGAAGGGTATAGCGACAAAATATTCTGTCGTTGTTGCCGTATATTTTGCCGTTATCAATTGCGAAAAAAATGATAGTTTGTGTATTATGGGTTAGATTTTTAAGTTCATGTGCAATATCAGAAATTCTGTTTAGTTTGTGTATTTACAGACAATTCCATAAATCTATTAATTAGTGATACTTTTTTTCATATCTTATTTCTCGTGGTTAATTAGTAGTATTGTTTTATTTGCTGAGCATTCCCTTATGTTCGTCATTTTCATCGTAGGCAAGCCTCTTGAGTTTTTCTTAGAAATGAATAATACTTCATGCATCCACCAATGTTCTTTCCATTTTGATCCGACATGAGTTTTAATAAAATGAATTGACTTTGGTTGATAAATGATAAAGTGAGGGTAAAATGTAGTGAGTGGAGAATGAGACCTACAAAAAGTAGATGCTATATAATGTATTATGAGTGGATAATGAGACCCATATTAAAATATAATGAGTGGATAAGAGGTTGTCAAAATAGAAAGAAAAGTGACAAAAAACTTGATAGAGGGAGAGAGTATTAAATCACAATGAATTAATCTACAAATTATTAATTCATTAGTTTCCCATTATCACTTCATTATTAAACACACACTACCTACTTGTTGAATGTCGCATCAATTTATTTTTTTTTATAAATATCTTAATTATTATTCAGACTTTCTTGGTAAAACGGATCGAACTTAGACGCAACTTGCATATGTAAATCCTACAAAATATGTGTTTATTTCTAGCCTGAGGTTATATATATATATATATATATATATATATATATATATATATATATATA
>JAPKLX010000316.1:158067-198082 GCA_026898415.1 Leonotis leonurus | reverse complement strand
ATATATATATATATATATATATATATATATATATATATATATATATAGAGGGTTGGGTTGGGTTCAGATAGAAAGTAGTATTTTGGTAAAAAATAGGAAATGATCTACACCCTTGATTGAACCAAATCTAACGGCTGCTATAAATTCGCCCATTTCACACACACTGTGTGTTGAACTGTTGTTTGACAGTTCAATAAGGGCAAAGTTGTCAAATTTTCAACTGACAGTTTTTGGAAAGATTTTTAAAATAAGAAAGTGGCGAAAATTAAGGACAAAATACCCAAAAATCGAAAATCATTCCTCCCAAAAAAAGATTCGATCTTCTCCTTTGTTGGCAGACGACGGCCGACATCAGACGAAGAAGACGACGATTTCGAGATTCCACTCACTCCCAGCAGTCGCACGGTTCAAATTGTGAATAAACGAAGTTCAATAATCATTCTACCCATAAAAAATATATTACGTATACTGTTAATTGAGTTGAATTGTAGTATTTGTGTTTATGCGTTGTATTAGAATATAAAATGAATTGTTATTGTCATCAATTTGTATAAAATAGTAAAATGAATTGCTATATTCATCGTAGTATACACACGAGTTCTATTACAAGCAATGCAATTAGTGTAGATTAATAACTCAAAACAAAGTTATATGCTAATTCAATTCTAAATAACATAACTGTTCAACTATAATCCGAACCTTCACTCCCCTTCTCCATCGTTTACACGACCTGCAACTCTGCAACTTCGAGATAATGGCGATCTCCTCCCCCACCACTTCTGCCGCCGCACTCCGCCTTTACTTCCACGACTGCTTCGTCGGCGGCTGCGACGCCTCCGTCCTCGTCTCCTCTCACTCCCCGGCGACGGATTCGACGTCGTCGTCCGCGCCAAGACAGCGCTGGATCTCACCTGCCCCGGGGTCGTCTCCTGCGCCGACATCCTCGCCCTCACGGAGGTTTACTTCCTCGACCTCCCCAGCATTAATCTCTCCAACGCGATCGGAGATATGGAATTGGATTTGCCGGACATCGAGATACGAGAGAGAGAGAAATGGCGACGGCGGGGGTTGAGAATGGCTGAGATCTACGTTCCATCTATACAAAACATTTTCTCTCTCATCACATACAATATAACCGCATATCAATTCCTTAATTAGTGGAATTGATTTATTTTCTCTCTCATGTTATTTTTACATAAATGTCTCTTGTTGAACTGTCAAACAACAACTCAACACACACTGTGTGTGAATGTGTGCGAAAATCCTAGATTTAAAATCAACTGTCCGATTTGGATTAATTAAGGGTGTAGATCATTTCCTATTTTATACAGAAAAATCACTTTCTATATGATCTACATCCTCTATATATATATATATATATATATATATATATATAGGGTTTGGTTCAGGTAAAAAGTAGTATTTTGGTAAAAAATAGGAAGTGATCTACACCCTTGATTAATCACAATCTAATGGCTGATTTTAAATACCCAAATTTCGCCAATTTCAAACTGAAATCGTGTTGCGTTGTTGTTCAACAATTCAACAGGGACATTTATGTAAAATTATATTTGGCGATTTTGGAAAGTTTTTTTGAAAACTGAAAGCAGCGTACATTACGGAGAGTAGATAGTAACTTCCATACAACTCAAACCTCTCAAACTCTGAAATCATTCTTCCCAGAAAACACAGATTCGATATTCTCCATTTTTGAAAACAAGAATGGTGCGAAGGAACACACGACGGCCGACCTCCGATGAAGAAGACGAAGATTTCGATATGCGTACCACACCCAGCATATGCGTGGTTCAAAAATCTAACAAACAGAGTTCAAAATCAATTAGAAGAGTAATACTAATTGATGAAGGTTTGTGGTTTTCCCCTGTATATCGATTTGTTTCTTAAATAAATCATTACCGAATTGTGTATTATAGTTTAAAAAATTAGGGCTTTTATTTGAAATAGCCGATTAAATATGATTCAACATTGGATTAATGGGTTATTGTAATCAGCTTTGTAATTTTAAAGTAATGGGTCTTCATTTTCATGTATGTGCTATGGGTATTTCAGCTTTGTAATTTTAAAGCAATGAAAATATGGTTGTGTTATGTTGATTCTGACCGAACAGATCAAATAAACTACTCTGAAAACTAGGGTTGATGCTAATAGTTGTTTTTTGTTATGTGCTTCATTGTGTGTGATGCATAACAATAACCTTGTGTTTAGAAATAGACATGCGCATATTGAGTTGGTTCTATTATTCCCTAATTGAATTGTTTATTATACACATTTGAATTGATATACAACCATATTTTCATTGCTGCTATGGATGTTACATAATTTTCCAAATATCGAACAAGATGTCTGAATGAGTTGTGATAAACTTGAATTGTTATATTTATGTCTATGTATTGCAATTTCATATCAGTTTATTTATTAATGTCATTCTCGTGTACATAATAATTTGACTGGGTTGACACGTCAAACAACACGGACTGTGGTGTATATCTAATGCGCCACATGGAAACGTACATGGGTTACTCCAAAAAGAAATGGAATTGTGGATTGTCTAAGAGGGCAAAGAAACAGCTGAAACTGATGAGGGTGCGGTAATATTGCGCAACAATAGTTGGCTGGACCTACAACGAATTTAAAGACGCAAACCTCGTAGAGGCAAATGAGTATTATCAACTCATATCCGCAAGCCCTGGTGTCAGCATAGATGCAATGTTGAAGTTGTCATAACTTTATAGCAGTTAAGAAATTTTTTTGCTAACTGAATGTTGGTGTTCTATACACTTATCATAAGACTAAAATGATTGCGCAGATTTGTTTTATTATACGTTAAACTATTTGGATTTCTGTAATGCATATTTAGTTTTTCTTCAGTTCAATGTGTGTTATTTACCAATTCATTTGTATAAACAATCAAATAAATTGAAAACATACCCAAAACGATAAACTTTTACACAAAGCATAATATATACATGCATAATGCATTTAATATACGATAACAGTTCAATTATATTAATAATATTAATATTCGACATTCAATACGCCATTCATTATGAATATGATTCTCGCCTTGCAGTTGGTACGGCTTGATAATCTACGTCTTTTCCTATTGTTTTCATCCAAACGATCAGCATTCTTCAAGCCTTCCCGGTTGCACAATAGATATCTGGACAATACAGTACCATCTTTTGCTCTTGTAATGGTACCGTGACGGATATCAAATCCACATACAGCAGCGTATTTCTGATATAACTGAATACCTTCCTCTAATGTACTGAATATTTGTCCAACTATTGGTTTCAATCCAGCATCACATTCTGGTATGTGAAATTCTCTTCCGTTCATTGAAATATGATCATCAATACCTTAAAATAAAAAGGTTCACCACATATTATTAACCACATTAAAAAACAATGCTATCCAAAAAAAAAAATTGAACGTATAAAATTAAACGATTCAAATTCGAATTTATGATAATTCATATAATGTACATTTATAGTTCAACATGATATAATTCACATTTGAAATACTAATACTTTCCACTAATTCATATTCATATTATTAATGATTCAAAAATATATTAAAATACAATTCATAACCTACTGTATAGATATTCTGCCAAAAAATAAACAACTTAATGTAACACCGTATTACAAAACTATTTAACATAATTTTCTTTTTCAATATTACAACGGAAACATCATCATGATCATTGTCAAAAACAACTACATACCAGTTAAAATATGTTTTTCTGTATGAGAAATTATAATTAAACTGTTTTTGGAAAAAAAACCATCAAATCATCGCATATATATCAATGTAGTATATATAATATATATACAAGCAATTCAATTATTGTGAATTACTAACTCAATATATAGCTATATTCTAGCTCAATTCAAAAATAACGTAACTGCTCATAAAAAAAACTAACCTTCACTCCCTTCCTCCATCTTCTACACAAACTGCGACTCTGCAATTTCGTAATAATGGCGATAAACAACCGTACCTACTCTTTCAACCTTCAATTCACGATCTCACCTATCTAATTTGCAATTAATTATTCTAACTAATAAATATGGTAACTGAAATCATAATAAGCGTTCAGTTACAACACATGATTATCTTTCCTTAATTATCTCCATTCCCTCAACTGCATGTTGCGATTTCCAATTCTCTCACCTAGTATAATTACTTAATTATCCTTTAGTTATTTATTTTGTAATTTTTTAATGCCACAAATTCGAAATTAACTGCCACAATATCATCCATTGGATTTGATAAATGAATGGATGAGATCATTTCCTATTTTATACAGAAAAATCACTTTTTATATGATCCATATCCTATATATATATATATATATATATATATATATATTTCTGAAGGGTCTTTTTAAAAAGGAGACTTTTATTTTTCTTTCTTTTCTCTAAAATTGTATAATAATTAATAATATGTCCCCTCTAATTTAAGAGAATTAACTTGAAGATCTTACAGTTATGCAACTAGGAATGTGAAGCAGATGAATAAACTGTTGCAAATTTATTGCATGCCTGCCAAAAACAAACAAAATTAATTAATTAAAAATAAACAGATAATTAAAACAGATCAATTTGTTTCAATAATGTCATTTTATTACCCCACTACCATGAATTCTCTTAAAACAAAAAAAGAGGTGGACAAATCATAAAAATGACAGCTTTTTTTATTTTTTATTAACTTTCTATGATAATGACTTTTTATAATTTTGTGAGACCATTTTTCAATAGTGTTGTATGGACGAAATTTGATAGAAAAGAAAGAAAAGGAAACATCTTCAAAAGACCACCACACTTTATTTCAAAAAGTCATAATTATATATTATCCCTATATATATCATTTCCAATAAAAATAAGACAAATATTTAATTTATTTCACGATAAAGAAAATTTTATAATTTTGGGTATGTAAACGATAGATATATATAAACATTATTTCACTTATATTTTTTTAATAATATTGGTATCATATTGATATCACAATTACGATATCAAAGATCGCATCTACATTTTATTAATATTTGATGCAATTATTATATAATTAAAAACTCGAAATTGATACCCACCATGCTGTCGATTTTCACGTGTTCTGTCATAATAAATATAGTTCACTCAGATTCTTTTATTTAAATAATTATATACTTTTTTCAACTTCATCACTTAGCTTTCTCTAAAGAAAATGTAAATACTTATGTACGTGTCATTAAAATTGGTAATAACACATTATTTTATCATATTGTAATGTGGTAACATGTGGGACATTCTTATTATTTCCTTAATGGATCCATCTTTATATATATTGTTCCCTTCCCTTTTAGTTTTTAATTTGGATTAGCTTATATTACATAAACCATCATTAAGTTATAGGCTTCCTAGTAAGAGGTTGATTGGATTCTTAAGACAACTAATAAGTTGTTTAAGAGTTTTTAAGCTTCTTGAAAGTGTTTGGTAATTACGTTCTTTGATATTTTATAAGTTGTAAAAATAAGCTTTTAGAGCTTATAAGTTGTTCAAAAAATAAGTAGCTTCACCGGTCCAAACTTAATTATCCATGAACTCATAAGTTGCAACAATTACATAAATAACCCTATAATATTTTGTTAGTACCAAATTTCCATCAACAAAATCATATATTAAGAGCTTAAAATGTCAAATACTTTATCATTTTATAAGCTTTTTAATAGAGCTTATAAGCTTATTTATCCAAACACATTGACAACTTATAAGATCTGAAGATATGACATCTTATAAGGTCTTCCAAGAATTTATAAACTGTAAGATTTTAAAATAAAATCTCTTTAAAATAAGCTTAGAAAAAACCCTTTTAATAATTACATGATTTTTAAAATATTATCTAAAGTAAAATCATAAGATTTTTAATTTCTTGATCATGTGCAGCAAATGCATAAAGGGGTATATTAGTAATTAAACTTGAAAGAAGTAAAAGTAATGATATAATTGTAAAGACATTCACACATTGTCTCTACCACTTTTAACGTGCTACGTATTTTTTTTTTCTAATATATAATTATGATAACTACTTTTGTCTTTAATGCACACGTTTTAAGCAATTCACTAACTGCATCATAATAAATAATTAGTAACTATAAAGAAATGAGAAGATTTGAATCTAAATCTTGGTGAGGAAATTAATTCTGAAATAAAGTGAGGAATTTTCATTTAATAATATATAACATCCTGTTCTCAATAGTAAAACATAAATATATTATATATGTAGCCATAAATCGTAATAATATCGTCTTATATATGTTACAATCTGTAAAATTTTAATGAATTATTAATTCAAAAGAAAAATATAAATGTGTGTGTTAAACTAATCTCAGCATTTTTTAGATTACTCACTAAGTGGAATGTCTCGAGTTTCACCACTAAATTATAATTTAATTTAATTACTTATATAAAAGAACATAACTATTTGAGTGTTTTGGCCTAATAATTGATATTTATGAGGGAAATGCGTCATGTTCAAATCTCACTATCATGAAACATGAGTTTAATATTATGTAATTTGTTAAAAAAAAAACAAATGTATTATATAAATATGTATAGTGAATAAAGAAATAAAGAATGTTACTACCATTTACCAACTCCCAACTTTATTTGCTAAACTAATAGGAAATAAAAGTAGACGAAATAATTCATGTTACCAACTCCGACAGCTATTGATAAACTAATCTATGATTAATTTTTTAATAAAAAATCCACTACTGGAAGAGTTCAATTCATCGACATAATAAGTACAACAGTTTTTTTAAGTCTTGGACAGTTTTATTGTGGCTATGTAAATGCAATCAACTCATGATTCTTGCAATAATATATTCTATACAATAGATGCACACATTATATTATATAATTATAGATCGATAATATAAAACCTAGTTCGTGTGAGTTAACTTAATTAGTAACCTTGCTTCTTAATATATATATATATATAGGGTGAGTTTAGGTAAAATTGATTTTTGGATATAAAATAGAAAGTATTTATATCTATCTATTGCATTAGATCTAATGGTGTAGATTTAATCCTGAAATTTAAGGAAAATGGTTATTAGGCGTGTTGCATCGCAAATTTACAATGCAAAGGGGTAATATAGTCAAAATGAATGTGGCGGTTTATAGCATTAATTTGAAAATTCTTCTATCACTTTTAGTTGTGGTAACTGACATGGTATTATCAGGCAACCACCCAAAAATTTTATTCTATTTGCCAAAAAATCTTCCACATTCACGCTTACCAACAATGCAACAATGTAACTGAAGTAATGCAAAACTGTAATCTGGTTTAATGCAAATTATCGTGTTATCAATGCAACAACGTAATTAAAACAAACCTACCTGCCATGAATTCACTGCCCCTTCCATCACGCTTACCAACAATGCAACAATGTAACTGAAGTAATGCAAAAATGTAGTCTGGTTCAATGCAAATTGTCGTGTTATCAATGCAACAACGTAATTAAAACAAACCTACCTGCCATGAATTCACTGCCCCTTCCTTCAATTCTTTCTCAATGAAAATTATCAACGTAATTATCAATGCAACAATGTAAATGAAGTAATTCATATACGGGGTAATTGAACCCAAATGATAATATATACTGTTCAATTTCGTAATGCAAAATTGTAGTCTAGTTCAATGCAAATTGGTGTGTTATCAATGCAACAACGTAATTAAAACAAAGCAGTGATGCCACCACCAATAGCGGCGTTGAGTCGACGACAATCTGTCCTCCTCCTCCTCGCCGAAGCAAAATCGCTGTGGCCATTGATAATCGATTTCTATTAATTCTCTTTTTCTCTCTCTTTAATATAACCACTATTACCTTAATTAGTGAGATTGATTATTTTCTCTATCCAGTTTAATTACATAAATGTCTTTATCATAATATTTTTAGATTATTTTAATGTATTTAAAAATCATTAAATTTGAATAAATCATAATCGTTGATCTACTAAAATAAATGGTTGGGATCACTTCTTATTTTATATCCAAAAGTCACTTTTTATATGAATTGTATATACAAAGTGATATACAAAGTCACTATATATATATAGAGGATGTAGATCATATAAAAAGTGATTTTTGAGTAGGAAATAGGAAGCAATCTTGACTGTCCATAATTAAGATCCTATGACACACAATTAACTGCTTAATTTCGAATTTTAAATGAATAAAATATTACATAATTATGATTAGAAGGATATTTATGTAATTTTACATGATAGAAAAAATCATATTTTCATATTTTATCTTAATCTTCGTCTCTCCTCACCTCACACATCTTCCTCTCCTCTCTCCTCTTCTCTCGGTCTCAATCTTCATCTCTGCTAATTTTTTTTAAACGATCTCTGCTAATTAATATTGTAGCCAATTGCATATTGCAAATTCACCGTCGATAAGCAATGATTAGCGGCAGTAGAGAGATTTCATTGATGAAGAAGAACGACGACCAATTGATCCTCAAATCAAGAATCGCCGCCGCGATCTTCGTCAGAATTTTTCTCAGTTGCGTCTTTGCGTTATTCTATCCAGACAGATTCCCTCAAAATCCATTGCCGCGATGTGTTGGTGAAAGCATGTGAGGTAGGGCGGAAGAGGACAGCTCGGTGAGGATGACGATGACCATGACGAGGAAGATCGGAAGGGCGACGGAGTAGCAGAGCCAGGAGGGGGTGGGAGCGGCAGCGGAAACGGTGGCTTTGCACATCGTTCGTAAAAGATTATTGCAAAATTGATTGTTGTTGCATTCTTTACGTTGCACCACATATACATGTGGATTGCATTGTCATATACGTGTAAATTGCAATACTATTTCATCTTTGTACCATTTAATAATATTATATTGCACCACATATCCATTTAAATTGCATTGACATATACATATAAATTGCATTATCATTCAGTTACATCAAATTTATAATTTGTACAGACTGCAATGCATCAATAAATATAATATAATGCATTAGTCGTTTGATTTGAATGAAAATGACGTAAATCAGTATTGCATGCAGTGGAGTAGTTTCCGGTTGCGTTTCCAAATTAAAATTCTTGTAATTCGAAATTAGAAAGATTTTCAAATATTTTGGAAGCTATTCTATAAATTTCTCCAACTACCAAAATTAAATGCTAGTTTAATATATATATATATATATATATATATATATATTTGCATTGTACATATATATATATATATATATGTACAATGCAAATTGTGTAACTATACAGTGCAACACTGCATACATGTTTAATGCAAAATACGTGACTATACAATGCAATGATTAACAAACGACGATTTTCTCTTTCCTTATTGCAGTTGTGTAATTTATGGGATTCATATCAATTAAAATTGACTGCACTTACCTATCAGGATATTTGATCAAAAGTGATTACATACCCAAAATAACTGTAATCGTCGGAATCGTAACATTTCTCGACATTTTGATTTTAAATCATAACAATGTAGAAAACGATTCAATTTTATGATAAAATTGCTATTTTTAATCAAACAATTCAATAATAGATTACTAAAATCGTAATCAACTTTCCACTCAATTATTACATTTTCTTATCTTATATAACTTTCGACAATTATTACATTTTCTTATCTTATATTATTACTTCATCCTCCCACTTTTAATAGTAGTATTATGGTTTAGTCATGTACAGTTTCTTATCTTAAATTATTTCTTCCTCCCACTCAATTTGTCTAGTTAGTGTTCGAAATATGTATTAAAGAGAAAGATGAAAATGCTCATCCGCCCGCAGCGGACGAGGTTAATGTGTCCACGAATGAAGTGACATGTCATGTAGATAAATATTAAAATTTAATATTATTTTTATTAATTATCACTTTCCGACTAGAATTTATTGATTAGGGTATAGTTTAATATAATTCAATACAAAATAATAATAAAATTAATAAAAAAAATAAAAATATAGTGACTCGTATGTTGATGTGGCAATGCCACATCATTGTTACATCAGCCGTGTGCGCGTTAAGATGTGCCCACCACGGATGGTGGAGCGTTATGCAAGAGAAAAATATATAGGCCCTGTTCGGTTCGAAAGATAAATTAGTAATGAGATATAATATGGGATGAGTCAAGATTAAATCTTAAAGGAAGAAATGATGTTTGGTTGTAAGCTAATTTATATACATTTAAAAATAAATTTTAATTTTTGGATGAGATTGAGATAAAATGATAATTCTCCACTAAAAAATACATTGTCATAGGGGTGGGGGTGTGATAGGAAGTCCCATGATTATGCATCTCGGATAAAATCTTAGATTAAATTATTGGTTTTATCTTACAAACCAAACGTGAGATACAATCTATATGGGATGTAATCTTGCAAACCGAACGTGGCCATAAAAGATAAAATCATTACACTTATACCCTTGGGGTCAACCTTGTGGTTCGACATGATGATATCAACTTTGGGGTCGATCTTGATGATCAACCTTGTGGTTTCGACTTGATGATATCAACCTTGGGGTCAACCTTATGGCCAGTAAGCTTATGGTAAATATGGACAAAAGTCTGTCAAGATTAGGTGGTTCTATGAGCCATCAATTATCATCAATTCTTGCGGTTCATTTTGAGTGGACTTAGCCTATATCTAGATTGTCTTCATATATTCTCCAACATTTTGGAATAATACTCGCATACACAAGAGAAAACATCTCTTTCAATACACTTTTTTTTGTGCACTCTCGAAGTTGCTTTGTCCTGACGGATCTCCTAGATCGAAACAAACTAAAATTGATTTGAAAAAAAGAAAGATAACTTAAGCAAACTAAAAGATAATAAATGAAACACCACCATTTAATGATTCCAAGTGCCCACATTTCCCCCCTCCAAATATACAAAAATCATGAAAACCAAAAAATGACTATTTTTCTGATAGAAATAAATGAAGCCAAATGAAATAAAAGATAAGTGGGAGTAAATTTAGGGGTGTCAATGGGTGGGTAAAATCCGGACAGGACCCGAAACCGGTCAAAATCCACTCATTTTAAAATTATGGTTCCGGTTCCAGACCCGTTTAAACCCGGTCATATTCGGTTCCGGTTCTGACCCGGCCCGGCCTGACCAATTAATTTTTTTTTCAGGCATGTCCAACCCCGACCATATTCGGTCCAGACCCGACCCAACCCGTTCTAACCTGACCCGGTCCGGCCCGGCCAATTTTTTTTTCCAATTTTTTTTATCTTAAAGGGAAAGTGAAAGTATCTTTTTTACTAAGTTTAACATCCTCCATATTTTGTTCATTTAAAGTTTGTATCCAACTGTAATGCTAAAAGTTGATTGAATATTTTATATTTTAATTTTCAAATTAAAAGAAAAGAAATTAAAGAATTTAGCCCCATGTAATTTTATTTACAATGCCCTAATAAAAATGAACCATTAATGAGTTTCTTTTTTCTCAAAGAATGCCTAATACGTTATTAATAGAAAAAATTCAAAACTTGCATAGCCTAAAAAAAATACGAAGAACATAAGAAAAGCTGTTTAAACAGTGACGATAAATTATTTTCTTATCGTATTTTAGAAAGAACATAAGTAGAGCGTTGAATTTTATTTTTATTTTTAAAGAGAATTAAAAGTAAAACCAGTTATTCTCATAAGAATAATGGATTTATACCGAATTGAACGGTAAGAAGGTTTTAGAAAATTTTATTTCAGTATATCAAAGTTTTCGTTACATAAATCGAAAGCGAATTACTCACTCCGAGAATTTAATAAATCATTACATAAATTTTATTAAAAGTGAATTTTTTTTTTAATACCCAATTAAGTAAAAAATTATGGAAAAAAACGCAATTTAAAAAATCATGAATTTCCGAGAAATCGGAAGTCGTTAATGGTGAAAATAGTTGTAGATTAAATTATTAACAATAAACGGAGGAGAGATGAAGATAGAGAATGAGTATATGTGTTTGAGACCCATGGGTGATCCGGACCCGAAAAATACCCATAGATATTCTCCAGACCCGAAACCACTAATAATTTAATTAACGGTCCGATTTTGAATTCGGAACCAATATTTAACGATTCGGTTCCAGTTCTAGAACCGTAACTATTTTAACGATTCCGGTCCGGGTTTTATCCATCCATTAACACCCCTAAGTAGATTGGTAAGATGGGAAGGCAATGAAGGAAGCAGTTGCATGCAAAAATAAAGAGGGAGTGTCACATGATTGGTATATTTAATTGAAAGTATTAATGTAATTCACATGGGCTATATTAAAAAGTTGCAGTCATGCATCTGTCACCAACTGGCAGTAGTGGCAGTGGCAATGGCAATGGCAGCCCCATATACATATATAGAAATATTCTACTAACAAATTTCAGAATCATATTATTAAATATGAAAATGAAGGCAGTTGTTCTCATTTCCCAAAAGTTGCAATCATATTAAATTTATATAATTAGCAGCCGCTGTTGCACGAGCTAGCGTCTTAAAACTCCATTTTCCCTTTGAAGAACAATAAAGTGGAGTATATTATTCTAAAGAGATTTTGTCACAGCATGAATCATTGATGAGATCTGCTTGTTGCAATCATATATAGGTGGTGACTGATGATCAATTAACAATTTAAAATGTCGTAGATATTTAATTTGTGGGTCTTTTTTTCTTTTAATTATTATTTGTTTAGTAATGGTGGCGAGTTGGGAAGCCAAAGAAGATTCTAAGCATTGGAAGTTTAGAAAATATAAAGAAATTAAGATATTTTTGTATGAGAAAATGAAGGTTTATTATATATAATTGACTAATTCTTCTCTTAATTGCTTTCTTTAAAGAAGAAAAAGACCTTCCTCGATACTGTTACCACATACAAATACTTGGACAAAGGATCCACTCGTATTGTGGACTTCAAAATGTTTCATATTGTATGTTTTGATTATTAGTATGTTTTGATCCAAAGTGTAATACTCACTCCGTCTCCTTAGATTAAATATATTTGATTGAATATTACACTCAATTAAATATAAAATGTGTCTAATAGAGCAAGAGGGAGGGAATAGAATCATTTCTTCAAAACTGTGAGCACTCTTTTGTAATTGCAGGTAAAGTTTTTTTTTTCATTCAATTCAAACTCTAAAAATGCTTCTGACATATATACTTAAGGCATAGGTCGTCCATTCTATATTGGATAAAAAAGAGATATATAATACCCAATAAGGTCTAGAATAAGTGATTCAAATCATTTTATCGAGGTAATTGTTGTATGTCTATAAAAGGTACTTCTTCCGTCCCACTAAACTTGACACATTTTTCTTATTGAGATGTTCCACTAAGTTTGACACTTTCCAAAAATAGTAAAAGTTATATCTTAAAAAATGTGTAGACCCTACCAACTTTATCACTCTTACACTACTGTATATATTCACCGATGGATTTATGTATGTATGATATGCAGAAGAAATTTGATCAGTTATTAGAAGTAGCTTAGTTAAGATCTCAAAACCAGACAAAAAAAAAAAACAAACCAGACAAAAAAAAAACAAACAGTTCTGCGAAATGACTCTAATTTTGTAGGAGTTAAAAATGTGACAAGGACGACCACAAACTTGAATAGCTAGGTTCATTTTAAAGTAACACAAATTCATTTTCAAATAACTACTTCTCAGGACCTTGTGTTAAAATTGTCTACATTAGCGAAAGATGATTTATAAAATCAATATATACAATGAGGTATCTCCTCCCCTTAACAATGCCTTTTAAGGGTAAATTGAGTTTAATATCCAAATTTAATATGGTATTAGAATCTACCACATTTAATTATGAGTTGTCATCCAATATCGTCATCAACAGATGATGTTAGGTTATATTATGTGTTCTTTATTTTAAGCACTATATATTCAATAATCTCTTATTTGCTGATAAGTATTGCATTGCGACGATGTCGTTTTATGTGAGTTGAGAATATAAAGCAAAATTTGTCTTGTTATTTTCAATTTTCATTTTAGATTTTATTGTCTCTATATATGCTTGGGGAATATCCCTTGCAAAATAATTAAGTGTTTATTATTTTAAAATTCTATTGTATTGAATATATTTGTGAATAGTGAAAGTTAATGGAATTAATAAAGATGGATGACTTAATTGGAGTGGATGGCCCTGAAGAACGTAACGTTGTTTTGTCCTAAGCCAATAAAAAGTAATAATAATTCATACACGTACTGTTTCTTACGCATTATTATTGTTATTATTATTGTTTGGTAGATATCAATTTAAATTTCATAGTAGGTACGGCTCTTTATTAGTTTATTTGTTCAATTTTCTTCCAATTTCCACCGTCCACTTATTATTTCAATGTTCACACACACATAGAAATTCAATAAAATTCTTCAAGAGTTGAAACATTGAAGTATTTTATATTGCCCATAATGGTAGCTTTCAATCTTTTTGTTCTTTGAGTTTGAGAAGGTTGTCTTGTGTGATAGCTTACTTTCCCACCACATAATGTGTTATAACTTTCCTATTTTATATAAGTAGTTTGATAGATGCAATAAAATATTTGTAATATTAATCAATTTTATTTTATTTTATATTTTCTTCGATCTTCCTTATATTTTAGTGTTGGTTTCTCTTTCATTAATTATTAATTAAAAAATTTACATACCAATCAGTTAATTACCACGATTATGCGATAAAGAAAATATTAAATTATTCCTAACTGATGATTAGTAAACTCTAATTGGAAATTAATAATATTATAGGAAAAATAATCAATTTGTATGGCACTAAAATATCAGCAGTGTACATGTTAATTTGCATGGCGAACTATAAAATGAGAAATAAGAATAATTTCTACCATAAATTAATATTCATGGATATACACTTATCATTGATAAAATCGGGATTATAATGTGTATATATAGATTTGAAGAGATATATCATTATAACATATAATGTTGGTCCCGAAACAAGTATTCAGGTGTATGGGGAGGGAATACATCTGTTTCAAAATATTTTCAGATTAATCATTAAAACGTTTTCAGTGAGTAGCTCCAAATTTGAAGGGAGGTAGCCTCAGTAAAGAGTAACTTCATATAGCAATCCTTCAGTCTACACTTAATGTTTGATTGATGGACTGATATCTTAAGTGTTGCAGTGCGGAAGTTGTGGTTTTAAAAGCTTACTCGTTTATCAGAAATCTTAATGTTATTATTCAAGTTTGCTTTTAATCAATATTCTATTGAGTTATTCAATAGAGAGTTAGAAAAATAAAGAATACTGAAAGTAAATAGCAAAGACACAAGTGTTTAGTTTGCGTGGTTCAAAGATAAAAACTCATACATCTGCGGTTCTCGATGTGAATCGAGGGTTTCCAACTAAATATAGTATCTTACAGTGATCAATCTTGAAAGGTTTGATGTACAATGGAGTCTGATCACTTCCAGCTATAAACACTAAGTCTAAGCTAGAGCTATTCTTCGGTTACAGATATATCGCTACTCAGAACACGTTATAGAATTACAGTAGAAGCTAAAGTGTTCTAAAATCTGAAAGTTTTGAGGGCGATAGATAGCTTGAGAGAGTTGAGAGCGTTAGAGTGTAAAAAAGCTTGGTAACCGGTGTTTGAAGTGTTGAGCTATTTATAGGGCACTCTAAAAAATGTATCCGTTGAGAAAGAGCGGTGCCCGAAACTTTGAAATTCTTCTCGTTTGAGTCATCGTCCTTTTTACCATTTTCGGTGTCTGCAATTTAGATTTGGTTCACCCATTGAGATCTTTTACAGAAATAAAAATACCTATAGAAAGTGGTTGACCCACTCAGTAGCTAGATTTCAATAGCTTAAACTTCAATGCAGAGCTTCAGAGGACGGAAATTTCACACTTCATTGTTTTTTCAGTCTTCAATGCTTCAGGACAGGACTTCAGGAGACTGTCATTCAGTTTTGACTTCTTACTGAGTTAATGAAACTTCAGTATTGGTCTTGATACTTCAGTTTTAAGTCTTTCAGGATAAATATACCTGTAAACTGAACTGCTTAACATATAAGTTCTAAAATAAAACTAATATCCTAAATACATCTTTCCGAAGATGTTTTAAAATCTGAATCTAAACCTATATGAATATTTCCCAAAATATAATACGTTTAAAAATCGTATTTTATATTAATATAATTTTATGCATTTTTGAATTCATGTTTTAATACATCGAAGCATTTTCAGATTCTTGCTTATTAGTTATTATAATGCATTATTGCAGTAATGCTTTTTGACAATTCAAATATAGATCATATACAAATTATTGGTTCGAATTAGCATTATATATATTTTCCACATGATCCAAAACTTCATAATCATATATTATATAATATACTTTTTAAAATGGAATTCATTGGTTAAATATAATAGGAGTTGCGACAATATTTTCGTACCATATATATTAATCTTTTATTATAAAAGAGGTTAGAATCTCTCTGACTTGTTCTGATCACTCTAGTATTTTAATTAAAGGATTTAAAAACTATACATATGTCTTTAGAAAAATGAAAAGTAAAACAAAGAAGAAGAAGAAGCTGATGTAAGATTTAAGACCTAGAATTTTAAGATTTAAGTTTTAATGGACTTAATTGGATGTCCTATATTATTAAAAATAATTACAAATAACCAACCTTACACTTAATTGAACGAATTAAAAATTACTAATAATAATTTTTTTAAAATAAATATTTTCATAAATTAATTAATAAACAATATTATCAGGCTAAAATTAATGATAATTAATCTTTATCTGAAAATGTATCTAGATTATTTATGTTATACAAGATCTTTTAACGTCTGTGATAAAGTGGGTTAATAGGTAAAATTATACATTTATATAAAATAAAAATATATATTTAAAAATAAAATATATAGCATGATAAATTTTATCGTGTGTTTATCTAATTTAAATTATTTAATAAAATGAAATATATGAAGATACCGATCAAATTCCTTATCTAAACGAGTTTGTTTGTTTGTTTTTATTTAAATAGATATTTTAACTTTCGAATTACATAAGTTAATGCTTCATTTAACATACATAAATATAATCATATCAAACTAAACAGCGATGGTTTTGCTTTTTTTTTTGATTGATGGTATTTGCTAAAATTAATTTAAGAGTTGTTGCCAAATATTTCAATTATCAACATTTCAATTATAGAGGGGTTCGGCATAGTTTGCGGGCCTCGTTTCAATTAGTATTTAAATTATTTTAATTATGATAAGATTATACCTTAATTCATTTAAATAAATTAAATTATTTTAAATTATAAAGTATGCCACGAAAAATTTAAATCCAACACTTATTATTTTATATATTTATTTTTTACTATTAGTCCAATAAAAAAACAGAGGTATGAAATGTAAGGTATATCATTTAAATAATTACGAAGAATCATAATTAATTTGTTTATGAATTATGTGTATAGCCCCATCATAGACAAGATTGCACCAAATCTACCTCCATTCACTAAATTATAATCCCTCCGTCCACCAATATCGTTAACGTTTTGTCATTTCGGGCCGTCCACCAATGTTGTTAACACTTAAAAGTTTCTTTTTTTGGACACACTTTTTTACCCTTTTACCCTTATTAACTTCACTAACTTTTTATCCTTTTACCTTTTTACCCTTACTAACTCTACTAACTTTTTTTTTTACTTTCCGCTATCTCCACTTACTACATTTTTCTATAAAGTCAAAATAATACATTAAAATTCGTGTCGGGTCAAAATGTTAACCACATTCGTGGACGGAGGTAGTATAAAGAAAAAACATAATCAATACATGTCACCTCTTTCTTTTTACGTTATTATTCATTTATTTTAAATTTTAATACGTGGAGATGTATGATTGAGGTCATTCATATTAGTTGAATGTACTATGAAGTTGTCGCATCATCATGGTATCAACAAACATAAAAATATTAAGGAAGAAAGCAAATTAAATATTCATAAACCTATTTTTAAATGTCTTTTCTACCCCTACTGTGTTATCTCTTCCAAAAGAAGAGGTGTAGACATCAGACAATATAAAATAGAGCAACTTTTTCTTTAAAATGAAAACAATGATACAAGTATGTATATATATATATTCATTGAGGAGTTTTTAATAAGGAGAAATAATTTTAAAATACACCAACTCTAGTCATTTTTTTAATTTTAACATGAACTATTAAACATTTTTATAAATACACGAACTTTACTATTTACTCAATTTTTGACATAACGTTGACTTTACACAAAAATTGAAACTGACATGGCACAATATATCTGACGTGGATTTTTTAAATTATTTAAAATACATGAACTTTTAACGTTATATTAATTTTAACATGAACTTTAGTACTTACTCAATTTTTGACATAAATTTAATTTTACATAAAATCGGGACTTATGCCATGAATTTTAAATTATTCATATTTTTGCTTCACTTCAATTACTCCCTCCGTCCCCCAAAGTGTGTAACACTTTGACTTGCACAAGTTTTAAGAAAAGTTGTTGACTTACTGTATGATGTGTAAGAAGTGTAATAAGTGCAGTTAGAAAGGTGTGTTGTGAGTGGAGATTGGGTCCCACAGATGGCAATTTTGAAAATAAGACAACTTTAAAGGGTAAAAGGGAGAAAAAACTATGTCCCAAAATAGAAATTTTCAAGTGTTAAACACTTTGGGGGACGGTCCGAAAAGGAATTTCGTTAAACATTTTGGGGGACGGAGGGGGTATTAATTATTTAGCATTTAAGAATATATCCTATTCACGATTATTAAATACAAATCGAATATTTTACGGCGCTGTATTACACTTATGCGGTCCCCGCGTCTGCCTCAACTTCCCGAACACGTCCCCGCGCGATTACGGCGCCGCCGCATAGGGTTGTAAACGAATCGAATCAAATCAAATATTTTAGATTAAAATTAGATTCGTATTCCATTTGATGTAGATATTCGAATTATTTGATTCGATTCGAATATTCATTTTTTTATAAATATTTATATTTGATTTAAAATCCACGTCATAAGTCACGATTTTGTGTAAAATTAACTTTATGTCAAAAATTGAGTAAGTATTAAAGTTCATGTTAAAATTAATATAACGTTAAAAGTTTATGAATTTTAAATAATTCAAAAATCCACATCAGATAAGTTGTGCCATGTCAGTTTCGATTTTTGTGTAAAGTCAACGTTATGTCAAAAATTGAGTAAGTGATAAAGTTCGTGTATTTATAAAAATGTTTAATAATTCGTGTTAAAATTAAGAAAATGACTATAGTTGGTGTATTTTAAAATCATTTCCCCTTTTAATAATTTATCTTTAGCTTTTTGTTATTATTCCAATATCAAATTCTTTAAAAAAAAATTCATAAATCCGTCCTTAAATCTATTGCTAAATTGTATTGTTAGTCTATCGTGAAATGATGATGGATTAATATTGTTGATGGTCAATTCTATTGTCATTAACTCATTGTAGCAGTTTTTGGTAGCGAATAGTTAGAATATCATCTTAAAGGGGATCGCATATTTAGTTGGAATTATACGATATGTTTTCTAGTTTTATATTAGATCTAAGGTGGCCACAAGGCCCACAACTTATCATGTCAATTATTAAATGTCTGAGTATGGTCATTGTGACCCTTTTTGTGGGGAGGCACCCCTCTCCTTCTCCCGAAGTTATGGGGCTATTTTGTCGAGTTTTTTAGAGAGAGTTGTTTCGCGCTCCTCGGTATTCTCTATCTACCCACCTGTGTCGGTTTCGGGTACATGTACCCTTTTGTTTTTGTTTAAGGGTTGTTCGAGCTTTTCCTGGGAGTATGACATGGGTTACTTCAACGCCGTAGCGTCTGGTACTCGAATATCGGCTCGAGGCATCATATCAGTATATGTCACAATAATTTTTATTTTTTATTTTATTATTTTGTATTGATATTATTAAATTATACTATAATCGATCAATAAATCTAATTACAAAGTGAATATTAATAATCTTTTTAATTAAAAAATTAATGTTTATCTAAAAGACATGCTACATTATTCGCAGTCATATTAACCCACCTGCATCTGCATCGTATAGGTGAGCATTTTCAAATTCTATATATGTTAATATTGGTCAAGAATTAATTAGTTATTGTGGAGTCACACCAAAATATATTTGATTATAAACAATTACTACATGAAATATATTTATTTAAAAGTTAATAGGTAAAATTACTCACTCTCATAAAATAAAGATAAAAAATATTTATTTAAAAATAAAAAATAAAAATTATTCATATTACTAACTAAAATGTAAAATTTTATCGTGTGCTTATATATTTCAAATTATTTAGTGAGTGAAATATATGAGTACATGAGTAATTTTCTCATGTGTTCATGTGAAAGTGAAATTTATCTTTTAATTTATAAAAAAAATAAATTTTATCATTAATTTTTAAGTGAGTATCTTTTATACATATAAAAATGCCCTTATATTTAATCCTTATAATTATAATATTTGAAAAATGAAATGTCAAACGCGAAGATTTTTTTTACATCTTGCTTTTTTTTTTTCTTTTCTTTTTCGCTTGTTTTGTATGGCACATGCAACATTTATTAAGTCTTTTTGCTTGTCCACTCATACCTCATGACTATTTGTTGAGAAAATATTTATTTAATTTCCAGCAGCTTAGTTTAATAGTAACATTTTAATGTACAGAATTTTTTTTGTTATTTTCAATCTATTATATATATATATTTTTTCTTTTTGCAAATTAAGCTCACTTCTCTTTTTGGGATGTCCTATTACGCTTGATACATTTCAAAAATAATAAAAATTATTCATTCTAAAAGATATGGATCTTACCACCTTTATCACTTATACACTCTTCTTAATAATCGTGCCGAAAAAATAGGTATCATGCTTAGTGAGACGGAGGGAGTACTAACTTGACTCATTTCCGAATTCCATTTTTCTTTGTTTATTTTTCGTTTATATATATGTTTATACTAACTTGCATATATATATAAATTATGAATATTAGTATAACGCCGTGCAAGGCGTGGAAGATAATTTTATTTTGAGTGATCTCATATTCCCGACAAGATTCCAAATTTAAAATTATCTAAATTAAAATTTACAATATTATAATTTTTAAATTATGTCATACGTCATCATCACTTCCAACATATCTATTAATCGTAAGATCGCATCAACTACTTCAATTCATTATCTCTTCGACCTTATCAGTTTTCGAAATTGTAATTCTGTGAAGTGATTAATTGCTCACCAACACCCTCACCATATAATGGCCTTTTCCAAAACATTGTGTCAAATTAGAGACTATATAAATAATTAATCTTTAAAAAAAGAAAATCATACCTTTTTCTTGCAACTTGCAATAATTAATAGCCCCTCATTTTGTGCCAAGTACGTCCATATATTAATCATGTCAACTTTCTCCATTTGCCCATTTCAATTTCTCACATATTTTTTTTGAAAAAGTACTACACACACAATCTATTATATATTTATATGTATAAATGGTATTTACATTTAGATAGTTCGTCAACTTCTTTGCCAATTTCATTTGAAACAACCTTGGTTTTTGTCACCAAGTAATTATTGTATGAAAATCTATTAAAAATGAAGAGAAAGGACAAACGACAAGCAAAGTATTCACATGGTAGGAAGACCAAATATGTATGTATCAATATTCAATATCATATGGCAAATTTCAAGACGCAAAATGGTATTTATATTAGGGTGGAAAAGAATTAAATAAAGTTGGTGAGCCAAAAAGGGAAAGACGTATTTTGGCATGAGATTTATAGTGTTTATTCTCTAAAGGAATGTTTAAGTTGACAACATATTCTTACCTTTTCACATCATCATATCATAATCATATAGCTAGCAAAATTCAATAGACAAAAAAACAAAGGTATTAATGGTGGCTATTGCTGAATTAGTTCAACTCCGTATCTTTTGACGTACTATACTATACTTCTATTTCTAAATTGATAATATTTAATAGGAGTACTTTTAAAGTTTAGTTGAGTTATTACACCCGTCTGTTACAATTTCATTTAATACAAAACTAAGTTTAGCAAATAATTAAAAAAATCTATAACAAGATTTGAATCTATTATTGCCAGCTAAGAAGCAAGGACAGTGAACTGTCTTGAACAATAAAATATATTAATATAGCAACATGCAGCATGTGTAAATATATTATGTATTTCATTCTGATAATATATATCATGTATAGCAAATTTGGATGGTAAATTATACTCCATCTATTCAACTTTAGATGTCTCACTGTCACTTTAGATATTACAATTCGTGTTTACAATTTTTTTCTTTATATTAAAACTCATCGAAAATTTTGTATTTAAAGTGGAACAGGGGAATACTACAATAATTCATGTTACACATTTCTTATTTTTCATATGAAGGTTTTTTAAACAGAACACTGAATGTACTCCAAAATTCTTGTTTTAATTTGTTTTATACGTTAATATTTATTATCGGATTTCATGTTTGTTGTAATAACTATAAATAAATATGTCATAAACCTATGCCTTATTAATGCAGTCGATAATTAATATAATTTGGATATACATTCTGGCAGCAGCTGTCACGTTGAGGGATATAAATTTAATTTAATATAGTTTTTCATTAAAGGAGAGGTTGCAAAGTTATTAATACGCTATAAAATGAAGAATAAAATCACCAATTTTGTAGGATGAGTCATTTGTGTATAGTTTCCGATCCGCTAAAGTTTATAAAAGTGTAGCCTACCTCAATTAAAAAGGATATGTTCTACTATGATTGATGAGGTTTTGAAATAACTAATTAGTACTACTCAATCAATATAAAGCATCATTTTGTTAGGTGATTCCGAGTAGAAAAACTTTAAAGTTAATTAACTCATATCACATCTTTTTAGATAATTCAATACAAAAAATATCAAGAATAAGTGTGTTCTACCTAGAGCAATACTATGATTTTTTCCTTAATTCTAGGTTAACTTGCAAGTGAGTACTCCCTCCAGTCTGACACAATTTCCTTATTTGGACGTCCCACTAACCTTGACACATTCCTAAAATAGAAGTTATCCCTTTAAAAGGTGTGGATCCTACCACCTTTATCATTTTTACACTACTTTATACACTCTCCTTAATAACCGTGCCCAAAAATTCTCTGCCATACTTATTGGGACGGAGAGAGTACAAAACATGCAGGAAAAGGAAGGTGACCCATAGTGAAAACTCTAAAGTCCCAAATCATCAAGTCACTGAAAATTGGGAATGTTCATGGTATGATTAAAATCGTAAACCAATCCAAATTAAATCGTATTTATGAGATTTGGGTTGGTTTGCAGTTTAATATATATTGTTTTATTTTTTTTAGCAAATTATGCTTTTACAATTACAAATTGATTTTAAGAAAATAAAACCAAATCAAATCATAAAAATTGTAATATAATTATTATATTTATTAATATATATATATATATAATATTTTAAGCATAACATAAAGTATGTTTGTAGACTAAAAAATATAAAGTTATCTTGTTAATAATATATTATTTGAATCATTATTTTATCTGCCAATTAGTAAAAAAATTGATTGTGAAGTTGATGATTATGATATTAATACTGTAGGAATCGTTTTACCTGTGTGTATATATATCTATATATATGAGGGTCAATAAAGTTTGACCTGTCTTAAGTGACGTGGCATTTAATTTTAATATAATTAAATGACCTAGGGTCGATATACGTTTCGCGTAGATGACCGTGATATATTTATTATCTCTAAATCGATTCCCGGTGAGTGAGAAATAATAGTTTAAAGTAAGTCACTTAAAGAATGTAGTTATGTATTTGAGACTAAATATGAGGAGTAATATTTGTCCCATATTGATTATGGAACCATCATTCAATAAGATTGAAAAATCTCATGGTGTGACTAATTGGGTCACAGAACGTCCTGGCACGCGCCGGTCTGCTGCTCTAGACTTGTTTTTGCTAGTGGCATGTGTCACTAGCTGTGTCACTGGTGCTGTGTCACTGAGCCATGTTCTGTGCCAGTGGCCCGCCCCATGACCTGGTCTGATCTACATGAGCTGGCCATATGTGCTGGCCTTATATATGGCCTTAGTCGGTGGCCTTATGATATTAACTTGGATGAACGTAGACAAAGGTATGTCCAGATTGGAGGATTTAATGTGCCTTCAATTGCCATCATTTTTGTAACTCCTATAACGGCCATATGGCTTAAATTAGCATTATTACCATCAATTCCAACAGTCACCCATGTGTGAGAATGAACATATAAATAGGTCACTCTGACATGCATTCCAAACACACGAAACACTCTTGCATACAACCATATTGCTGCATAACACTTCTTTTTTGCATCTGAAGAAACTCTGTTCTTGATCTTGTTCAGTTCGCCGGAACTTGGTATGTTTGCGATACTACTACACTTCAAGACGAAAAAATTATTTTATCTTTGGGGACATTGCGCCAATCCGAGAGCACTACCGGTGCGTTATTAGTCTTGTGGATCGAGGGTTATCCTCGACTTGGATTTCAGATTATATTTCCATCTTTTGTTATAGTTTGTAAAAGGTCCATCGTCTGTAATTTTTCTTTTCCCGATTGTAAATTTTTTAACAATCGCAAGACTAATTATTATTCTGTTCGGGAGGAGAATCTGACGGACTACAAAATCTTTTCGTGAGAACTATTTTTGGACAAATACCTTTGTTGGAAATGGCGTCATCTGCTTCGACTGAGTCCAACACCGCAACTGCTCTTTCTTCTACCACTGTTGTTGCTGCAGCTTCTGCTGACACTATTGCTGCTGCAGCTTCTGCTGCCTCTTCTGTCGTTGCATTCTGCTGCTGTTACACCACACTGCTGCTGCTGCCACAACCAATGCTGTGTTTACCGGGCCTGGGGCCGGTAGTAATCATATCGAATTAAACGGTGATTCCACCTTAAGTGGCACTGTAGGTTCCACTTTTTTTAAAAATTGGATTACATTAACATTAAATTACATGGCCGCGTCACGGAGGACTCGAACCTGAGACCTTAGCTTTGGGCATTAACCTCACTACCACTAGACCAACACACGCACGCCAATAGGTTCCACTTTTAGTGATTCCGTTGCGTCCTTCTATGGATCCAGTTTTGGAGCTCACGGGCTCAACAGGTATCGAGGATGATGCCTCCTGCTGAGATACCACCGAAGTTCAGTGGAGTTGACTTCAAAAGGTGGCAACAGAAGATGTTGTTCTACTTGACAACATTGGGCTTCGCCAGGTTTCTCAAGGAGGACGAGCCGCCGACACCAAGTTCCCAAGAGACGAGCTTCCCTGTACAAGCTGCCTATGATAATTGGCATATCGAGGATTACTTGTGTAAGAACTTCATTCTGGAAAACAACTTATACAATGTATACTCCGTTGTGAAAACATCTAAAGAGATGTAGGAACAAGAAGAAGAAGCATGCTGCCCATGTTGCCATCATGTGTCGATGATATCTGCTATAACTGTGGTCGATCAGGCCACGTGTCGAAGGAGTGCCGTGAGCCGAAGGACAACAAGAAGAAGAAGCACGATGCCCATGTTGCCGAGAAAGACTTCAGAGAATGGGATGCAAGTGACCTCGTTGTCATGGTCACCAAGGAGGTTCTTCACATGGAGAACGAAGGTGGATGGTACATCAATACTGGCGCCACCGCCCATGTGTGCGCCGATAGGAGAAAGTTCATCACCTACAAAGCTGTTGAGGGGAGGAAGCTCAACATGGGAAACGAAGCTTCATCCGAGGTGGCCGGAGTTGGAGAAGTGATCCTAAAGATGACGTCGGACGTTCGATTACCTTGAAGGAGGTGCTAAATGTCCTGGACATCCTAAGAACTTAGTCTCAAGATCAATACTAGTTAATACGGATTTTAGACTAGTTTTTGAATCTAATAAGTTTTTACTCAATGTTATCTTATCGGGGGTCTTTTTATACTCAATGTAATGGCCATGGGCTGCAAAGTTATTAATGATAATAAAAATGCCTCTTTCTCTTACTTGATTGAGTGCTCCGATTTATGGCATTGTAGATTAGGACGTGTGAATCTAAATGCTATAAAAATATTAGTAAACTTGGATTTACTAAAACTAAATGAAATCAACACTAAAAGCAAATGTGAAATATGTGTTGAGGCTAAAATGAAAAAGTTGCCTTTTCATTCAGTAGAAAGGAGCATAAAGCCACTTGAATTAATTCACACCGATGCGTGTGATTTAAAGTTTGTTCAAATGAGAGGTGGTAAGAAGTACTTTATCACTTTCATTGATGATTGCACAAGATATTGTTATCTTTATCTTCTAAGAAGTAAAGATGAGGCTATTGAAGCATTTAAAAACTTCAAGAATGAAGCCGAAAAATCAATTAAGCTGTCAAATTAAGATAGTTCGAAGTGATAGAGGGGGCGAGTATGTTGCTCCGTTTGAGAAATTATGTAATAAAAGTGGCATAATTAATCAAACAACGACTCCTTATTCCCCTCAGTCTAACAGAGTTGCTGAACATAAAAATCGAACACTTAAGGAGATGATGAATGCTTTATTGATTAGTTCAGGGTTGCTCCAAAACATGTGGGGGGGAAGCTATTTTGATAGCCACTACCTATTGAATAAGATTTCACTTAAGGGTAAGGATGTTACCCCTTACGAGTTGTGGAAAGGAAGAAAACCCTCCTACAAATACCTTAAAGTGTGGGGGTGTTTGGCAAAAGTGGAAGTGCCTCTACCTAAACAAGTTGCAATTGACCCTAAAACGGTTGATTGTATCTTTATAGGATATGCACTTAACAGTAGTGCATATAGATTTGTTATCCACAAATCAGAAGTACCTGAAATGATTATGGGAACAACAATCGAATCAATGAATCTCGTATTCTTTGAGAATATATATCCTTGTAGAAACAAGGATAGAAGTGACGATGTTGGAGCCACGAGTTCTAAACCAGTGGATGAAGGTCCAAAATCGTGTAAGCGAGAAAGGTCTGATCTAGAGGATATCTAACCGAGACGTGGTAGTCGAGTTAGGACACCAAAAAACTTTGGTCCTGATTATGTATTGTTCATGTTGGATGATGAACTAACAATGATCAAAACATCTCTCTCTAGATCTGATGGGGAGCTCTGACGAGAAGCTTTACAAAGTGAAATTGATTCCATTTTAAAAATCGCACTTGAGTGTTGGTTGATTTGCCAGAAGGTTGTAAGCCATTAGGATGCAAATGGATCCTTAAAATAAAGTATAAAGTCGATGGATCAATTGATAAATATAAGGCTCGTTTAGTAGTCAAAGACTTTAAACAAAGAGAAGGGTACGATTTTTTTGATACCTATTCGCCAGTAACGAAAATTACCTCCATTAGGGTGCTTCTAACGATTGTTGTTTTTCACAATCTTGAGATTCACCAAATGGATGTAAAGACTGCATTTCTAAATGGTGATCTTGATGATGAAATCTATATGGAGCAACCCGAGGGATTTGTTGTACATGGTCAAGAGAATGTATGTAATTTAGTTAAGTCTCTATATGGATTGCAACAAGTGTCGGTACAATGACACTTGAAATTTGATAACTTGATGTTATCAAATGGATTCAAGATCAACGAGTGTGATAAATGTGTCTATATTAAGAACACTAATAATGGATTTATTATAATGTGTCTTTATGCAGATGATATGTTAATTATGGGTAGCAATATCCAAGTAATTAATGACACCAATGTCATGTTGAAAAGGAACTTTGACATGAAAGATATGGGGGTAGCTGATGTGATACATGGAATGAAAATTCTAAGAAGATCAGACGAGATCAGCGTGTTACAATCTCATTATGTTGAGAAAGTGCTCAAAAGGTTTAACGCTTATGAAAGTGTACCTGTTAAAACCCCATTAGAACTCAATATTCACTTGAGTAAGAACCGAGGTGATCCAGTTGCACAAGAAGACTATGCGAGAGTGATCGGGTGTTTGATGTATCTAACTAATTGCACTAGACCGGACATAGCCTGTGCCTTGAATAGATTAAGTCGTTACAATAGCAATCCGATCAAGGAGCATTCGAAAGCTCTTGTTAGAGTGTTGAGGTATCTAAAGTATATACAAGGTTAAAATGTTGAAGGTGTTAACATCATTGTCTAGGTGCACGTCGTGGATGAATAGTTCAAAACATCATGCTACTAATCCACCTTTGTATCCGATGGTGTTGGCTATTGAAGGTTCAAAGCCACAAACAACATATCCTAATACTTTAATATTTCTTGAGGACAGAGCTAGTGTCTGCATCTGCATTTGGGATATATACACTCATGAGGGGGATTGTAGGAATCGTTTTACGTGTGTATATAAATATATATATATATATATGAGGGTAAATAAAGTTTGATCAGGGTTTTAAGTGACGTGACGTTTAATTTTAAGATAATTAAATGAACTAGTGTCGATCTACGTTTCACGTAGATGACCGTGATATATTTATTTTCTCTAAAGAGAAATAATAGTTTAAAGTAAGTCACTTAAAGAATGGAGTTATTTTCTCTAAACCGATTCCATGATCTGTTTCACAACTTGTTCCAATGGCATGCGCCACGACCTGTGCCAGTGGCTTGCCCCATGACCTTGTCTGGTCTACATGAGTTGACCTCATGTGATGGCCTTATACATGGTCTTAGTCAGTGGCATTGTGATATTAACTTGGATGAATGTGGACAAAGGGATGTCCAGATTGAAGGATTTAATGTGCCTTCAATTGCCATCATTTTTGTAACTCCTGTAACGGCCATATGGCTTAAATAGACATTATTGCCATCATTCCAACAGTCACCCATGTGTGAGAATTGATTTATAAATAGGTCACTCTAGCATGCATTTCGAACACACGAAATACTGATCTTGCTTACAACCATATTGTTTCATAACACTTCTTTTTGCATCTGAAGAAGCTCTGTTCTTGATCTTGTTCAATTCGCCGGAACTTGGTCTGTTTGCAGTGTAGCTACACTCCAAAACGAAAAAACCGTGAAAAAACCGTTTTATCTCTGGGAACGTTGTGCCAATCCGATAGAACTACTGGGACATAATTAGTCTTGCGGAAAGAGGGCTATCCTCGACTCGATTTTTATATTATATTTCCAGCTTTTTTATAGTTTGTAATAGATCCATCTTCTCTAATTTTTCTTTTCCCAGTTATAAATTTTCTAACAAATACTTTATTTATTTAATATTGTAATAATAATTATTGATTAATTTTAATAGTCAAGAATTAAATTCCTATATTGCAATGATTGATTATTAAATAAATAATTCTTTTTTCCTTCTTTATTTATTCTTTTTGAGTATCTCTCAAAATTTTAATTAGTAAATCTTATTTGTTCTATTAAATGCTTGACAAAAAATATTAGCTTAATATATGTGCTTTTTTTACTATTGGTATTTATTATTATATCAAACTGAAGTAATTATAAATGAGTGATAATACAAAATAGTCAAAAAAGATTATAAAAAATAAATGATAGCTACAAATATAATAATATTTAAATTCTAGCAAATTTCAAATTTATTGTACAAAAATACCCTTATATTTATTTTTTTTACATTTCTAAGTATGAATAATATTGAATAATACTGTTCATACGTGATATTTAGTTTTATTAAAGTGTACGTATGTATGAATATTATTCGTACCGTTCATATCATTCGTACAATTAAATTTAAGTAAAAGGGTATTTGTCAAAATGGTTAGAATTTAACTACTTTTATATTTGTGACTATTATTTGTCTTTTACAAATTTTTTTTTGACTATTTTGTACAATTAACACATTATAAATTTAATTAATTAAACTTTAATTTTTATTTATATTATATATTAAGCAAAATAGATAATAAAAATAGTAGTGAATCGCAAATCAAATTGTATCAGATTGATCGTATTAGTTCATTTTTGATTTGATTTTTTTATGCTAGTCTAATTTAGTTTGATTTAAAAAAAAAAAAATTCAAACCATATACACTTTGATTTAATTTTGATATCAAATCGCATCAAATCAAAATGCGAAGAATCATAATGATAATAAAACAACTAAACAATAAAAAAAAAGTGTTGGTAATTTTGGTGGGCACTCCAAGTCTAACAAATATTCCAATTGTCAAATCCCAATTCAAATTTGAAATTGTAGATAGGGTGGTTTAATTTAATTGATATAATTATTATTTTATAAATCTCTAAACTTTATATTCATAATTCTTCACTTCCTTATAAATTTAATTATTTTTTTATGTCCGTTAATTTAATTAATCAAACATTTGAGTGATTAAAAGGCATAAAAATAAATTAAATATATAAAAAAAGAGATGATTATGAATAAGAATGTAGAGATTTAAAAATGCTAATCCTATCAATCATATCTCAATTAAACCAAATAACTAGAAAAATAAAATCAAATCAAATACTACAAATTTTAAATAAGACATGGATCGATTTGGACACTTATTTCGAACAAAATTATGTTATCCCATATTAGAGTATTGCCATCTTTCTAGAGCTAATTAAGAAAGTGGGATAATTTTGAAAAAAAATTAAGACTAACGTGTGATATGTTTTAAGACACGAAACTTAATTACATGCATATAAGAATTCAACTCTCCTAAATTAATTAATTGGAATCTGAACAATTAATTTAAGAACACTCCTAAATTTCTCAATGCAACTTATTTATTAGTTGAATTTTTTTTTCACATAACTGAATTATTTATAAAAAAAATCATTTTTCATACACAAGTTTTGATGACATAGAACACTTTTTAGATAATAGAAATAAAAAATATGTAGAGGTTAGACAATAAATCTCGAGCTCTAGAACACTTTTTAGATGATAGAAATAAAAAATATGTGGAGGTTAGATAATAAATTTCGAGTTCTAATTCTCCGTGATAAAGATCTTATAATTTAAATCTAATTTAATTGTCGACAACTTAAAAAAGGAAAGAAGAAAGAAGTATACGAAAGAGGTTAACCATGGAGTTGATTAGTAGCCATTTCATTATTGTTTAGAATAGTCCAAGTTGTGATTTGTGAGTAAGATAGTCAAATTTATAAAAATATTATATTATAATAAGTAGATGATTACGTATAAGGCACACTGGTTTTACACATAAACAACACATACTTGATTACCATATATTGTCATTGACTTAAATATATCTACTATTTTTTTTTCTCTATTAAACAATTGAGATTTGTGGAGATTTTGCTTACGTCAATTATTAATATAATTATGAAATTTTCTAAGATCCCTTTGAAATCCACATGCATATATATGAATGATATGCAATGGTTCATTTAATTTAATAGTGGGCCCTCTTGAATATACTTATATTCCATCGGCATCGAATTTCACTACAAAATAAAACGAGGATGTAAAGCAGCCGGTGACCAAAAGAATGGGTAGTTAGTTACCAACAACTTTTAACTTATTAGTTCTTACTAATTACAAATTAATTATATGTATTGTTGGTTCTTGAAGAGTAGGATTAATATATGTGGGGAATACATATAATTCCAACTTATCTTGATTGTATCATATAATAAGATTGATAAATTAGATCACTTAATTATCAATATCAATAAGCTTGCGTGAATAATAAGTCGATTTCACTTTGAAAAAAAAGATCGATCTGTTCAAACGGATAGTCTCGATATCAGAATGTAGTATCTAATCTTATCAAATCGATTGACAACTCGATTAGTAGGTCAACTGGTCTGTTTAAAACATGTCGTGTGCGAAAGCTTAGGGATATTTTGGTTGCTCTTATAATTAGAAAATGCATTTGAATAAGCGAAATGTTTATTAAGACAAATTGATTGACATAAAAACACGGATCTCTGGTGAACGGTGAATAAATACACCACTACATTAGAAATATAAAATGTAAAACACAAGTAATTTAACGTGATTCGAAAACTCCATACGTCCTTAATCGAATAAGGCTAGATCGATAAATGTCTTAACCATGTATTTCTCTTTATTTATATTTGCCGAGTACGAGACCATTCTCTCTTAATTATTATACTCGTTGAGAACAAGCCACACAAACAAGTCAAAATTAGACTCAGTATCAATCTCATGCACGAGTTACATATCGTGACCCTTACTTAGAAACCGTAAAATAGATTTCTTTCTATTACGAAGTTGAATTCTTTCCTTATTATATATTACAAAACTTAATACAAATTTAATTATGAAAATTTTCTAAAACTAATGATATAAAATAAGAAATACTATAATTCTAGACGATTTCAACAAAATATTAATTCATCTTAAAGAGACAACACTAAATAATTTTTTCTCTCAAAAAATATTCCTAGCATATATAGTCATATAATTTAATTAATAAATGAATTAAGATAAAATAGTCGGTGAGGTTACCACAAAATGGGTAGTTATAAACAATTGTTATATTCTTATTTACTGTATATATATTTAAAAGTCTCACTTACTAGAAATTTATTACATATTATCATATAGTTGAATACATGATTTGAAAAGTCTTAGAAATTTTAATTAATTAATTAATAATACGCGGTAAAATTCCACAAAATGGGTAGTTAATTGTGAACATTTTTAAAGTTATGATGACTAATTTTTTGAATTGGCATTAGATAACAATTAAAGTAGAGTCCTCCTAGTCCTAGTCCTACCTAACCAAATAGAAGGAAAAACAAAAGTTTATTTATTTATTTATTTATTTATCATAGTCCTATAGTTTAATAAATGCCACGAGTTTCAATAGTATGCAATCAGAAAAGGGAAGTTACTTACAATTTCTCTGTTCTTATTTATTGCTCCAAATTGTCCTAACATATATATGTGTGTGTACATTATATAGTGTAAAATATTTTATTTACCAATGAAAAGGCAAAATTTCAATTCTTCACTGAAACAAGAAAAAAGAATTGATAGATGGCAGTGGGCAGTGTGAATGGGGATGATATGTAACGCATTTAATTGAATTTAATTTTAATGCATAGTAAATAATGAATTTGGATGTTGAAAAGGAAATGTGAGGTAGCAATGAAAAATGATGTTAGAGGGGAAATCTTTCTTTCATTGGGGGTTATTAATTATGCCATTACCATTAATACTTCCCCACACGCATTATATGCTTTAATGTTTAAGGAATCCACGTGGGAACTGCTCACTTGTCACATGTCCATTCTAATAATTAAAACTATCAACATGAGAAAGGCCAATTCATATTATAACTATTACTATTATATAGTATTTCCCAGCTAGAATCAAAAGATTTTGAAAGCAAGATTTGTATATAATGATTGCTAAAATTATATTTTCTATTTCAATGTTTGTGCATTTTCCCATAGATCAGTATTCATCAATCATAAGAAATCTCGTCACGTTCCACCTTTTTAAATAAACATAAACTTACACCACTAGTTATGATTTGATTAAGATGGAGCCTAATCAAGCCTTAATAAAATATTAATAAACTATAATTGTGGGTATTTATTAAATCTTAATCATCTTAATTACATAATAATAATAATAATTATAATTATAATTAAACGTTAATTAAATGTGGGCACCAGTAGTCGTTGACATATCATAACCAAACAAATTATTTTTCAATGATCAAATATCAAAGTGAAAGAAAGCCTTGTAATGTAATTTCATATCAGGTTGTCAGGCACAAGTTATCAATTAATTTAATTTAATATAATGGGGTCCTAAATATGCCACAAAATATCAAATCTTAAATGAGGAGTATATAATTATTGTGACGGGAAGAAATGAAGTGATAAATCCATTTCCATGACTAAATAACAAAATAATTTGACTACTATTCTATGCTATGATATGCTATGCTATAATAACTCCTATTCAAGAGACAGTATTTCCAGATGTTGATTATTTTTGGACATTAAAGTTATATACAACCATTTCATTATTAATTTTGATTCGAATTTAGTGCAAATTTAGTCAATCTCTTGCTAACGTGATGAAATTGAAGATTTTAGATTTCATTCAACAATTCCACAAAGTAGAATGGGACAAAAACAAAACTTGGAGAGGTAGTTAAAATCGATTTAAATATGAATAAAGAAATCTAATTTGGACGACGACAACATACATGTTTTTATTTATTTATATTTCACGACTTTTTCTTATTATTTTTTTTCTACAGAAGTTGGAGATATTCATCGTAGACTTGCTCGAGCATGTTCACATCACTGGATATGGAATCCGAGTGGTTGAGCACCGGTAGAATAAACCCTCCGCCGAGGAAAGTGTCGTCTCCGTCGCCGCCGCAGTAGTCCGCCTCCCCAATCTCGAAGAGCGGCGGCCACTGCGCCGGCATGTACGAGACCATCTCCGCCGCAGCAGCCGCCGCCGCCGCCGCGTATCCGCCGTCGCTATTGGAAGCGCCGCTGGCCAGGCTGTCGTAGCTGCTGCTCCGCGAGAACGCCGAGGAGACCCTGATTGCCTTGGGTAGGTAGACCTTCGTCTTCGCCGGCGGAAATTCGGAGGGAGAAGGCGGCGGCGGAGAAGCATCATGGGGGGCTCTTTCTTCTTCTTCTGCGTGTTTGATGGTGACCTCTTCCTCCTTTGGGGGTAATTTGTTCTTTTTGGGCTTCTTAGTGGGCTTGGGATCGATGGCAGGGGTGGTGGTGGGGTCGGCAGCGGCGGCGGCGTTGGTTTTGAGCTTCTTGAGGAGGTGTGTGTTCCAGTAGTTCTTGATCTCATTGTCCGTTCGACCTGGCAATCTGCCGGCGATAAGCGACCAGCGATTGCCGAGGAGGCCGTGGAGCCGTACGATGAGATCCTCCTCGTCTTCTCCGATGTTGCCGCGCTTGATTCCCGGCCGCAGGTAGTTCATCCACCGCAATCTGCAGCTCTTCCCGCACCGGAGAAGCCCTATATATAGCCATAATATACTCATTTACTAACTTAATTAACCACAATTACTATATATACACTAGCGACTTAGACTAAGTAGGTAAGGAAGGGAGAAGAGCAGAGCAGAGCAGCATGAAGAATTAGTTAATTTCTTACCAGCCTTTTTGGGGAGAGATCTCCATTGGCCCTCACCATGTTGCTGAATGTAATTGGTGAGGGCAGAGTCTTCTTTAGTGGACCAAGGCCCTCTTCTTAGACCAACTTTCGAGCAACAAGGAGATCTTCCCATTTCTATTTCTCTTTCTATTTCTGTGAGTAATTGGTTGTGACTCTCTCCTTTGCTGTGCTCAAAGTATATACTATCACTAATAAATTAGGAAGAGGAAGAGAAAGAGAAGAGGACACTTGTACTTTATTGGTGATGTTTCTCTGTTTCTCTCTCCCACACAGCACGCAGTAGCAGCAGCCAAGAGAGAGAGAGAGAGGAAAGGGAAAGAACAGGTTATAGCAGCCACGAGAGAGTGAGGAGTGGCTTTATAGGCTGCTCTGCTCTGCCGAGGGAAGGAAAGAAAGGCAAAACAAACAAAACACAAGAGGGAGGAGCCAGGAGGGTCTCATTATCATATCAACAGCTTTTTGGAAACGAAAAAAATATGGGAGAATTCAAATTATTTTATTTTTTAATTTAAATACTACAATACTACTACTTGTATAGTTATAATCAATATAATAATATAATGAAATAAGTAGGTGCAGTGACGGACCATATTGTTCCGCCACTCTGGCTTTTTTTCTCTCCTCCCATTTGCTGGATCCAATCTACAGTATATCATTTTAACGGTCAATGGTCAACTCTTATTTTGTTTTTACAATAATATTATTTATTTTAGTTTTAGTTTTAGTTTTAGTTTTAGTTTTAGTTGTGATAATTCAATTCATCATTCATGTCATGCCCAATTATTGCCACATCCTTCCTTTCCAGCCACATCCTTTTCTTCCACAACCCTTTCCTTACCACTTCTTTTTCAGAACTCATTTTACGAACGCTTTTCGCTGAAATTATACGTTTTCAGACTCTACAGCTTTCCTTTCCACTTCTTTACACTTTACATTAACATTACATAAAGTTAAAATTTGATACAACTGGCTCTGTCCTCCAATTTCCCTACTTCCCTTTTCTTTTCTTTTTTCTAATTAATTGTACATATATATTTATATGAGTTAATTTGGTATATATAACATGAAGAGAAAAAGTTCAAATTTGACACAATGCCTTTAATTTCAACTACTTTGCCTACTTATCATCTTAAATTTTCAACTGCTCCCTTTTCATTCTAATGAATTTTCAAGAATAGGCATTTATCAAAGTTTTGCTCTACAAGGAACAAAATTGGGGCGGCCACACCAATACGGTCCACATTTCTTTTTCATTTTTAAGCCAAAATATAAATTTGTTAATTTTAAACTTTTCATGTCCACCAAAATTTATAGACTTTGCCCCATAAAAATATTAATAAAGGTGATTTTGACTTTAAATATACATGAATTTATAGTAAATGGAGTTTGAATATTATTTGATTTATAATTTTTAGTTAAGTTATGTATATTGGTTTACTCGTTAGAAGTGATAATTTTCTAGTATTAAAATTTTCGTGTATCCACCAAATTAAATCTTGGTGACTTAAAAAGTTGTGGATGTACATGAGATAATGAAAGCTAAAGCTAGCCTCATTATGATTGATAAAACAAACATACTTTATTAGATATTGCTATTTTTCCGATATATTATTATAACTAAATTAAGTACTTTAATCACTTGTTTATTTTATTTTACATATGTGTGAGACTGAAGCTACAAATTAAAGCTATGAAAAATTGGTAGAGTTGCGGCAACTTTTTACGGCATGGTATTCCATTGCCAAGTTGCTTCTAACATTAATGACTACACCTAAAGTTTGTATATTAAATTGTTATTTAACCCTCTCTCTCTTTTTACAAATACATTTAAAAAAAAAAAACTCAAATATTATGTATAGTCTATTTTCACTTCATAAATTAACATTATCCTCTGTGTGGATAATTTCACGTCAACCGTCGTAGTTGAAACATGCATTCACATTCCCAACTAATTTGTATGGCGAATTTATGATAAGTAAAAAAAATGACATATTATATATCAACTAACTAGATATATTAGAAGTGACGTGGTCATATATTTATGATTGCTTTAATATCTTTACCAAGTCCTTCGTTATACAAATATGAATCCAAGATACCCTATGTACAATAGGTTATTCTTTTTGGTAATAAATTTGTCCTAATTAAATATTAATCGTGGATAAGTTAAATAGTGAAGTCGTGCATTTGCATGAGATGAGAGTGTAGGATCTCATCTTCCTTAAAGTGAAGCCCCAAAAATTAGATAATATCTGATTTGTCGCATGCAAGTATATATATTCCATTTTTGTTTAGAAGTCATTAGCAATCAAGGTTTTTTCGTATACACCACAAAATTATGTTCATATAGTATAAAATTTATAAAAATAAATTATATTAAATAATACTCCCTCCGTCCACAAAAGATGTTCCCACTTTGACCCGGCACGAGTTTTAATAAAATGTGTTGATTTAGTTGTTAAAGAGAAATAATAGTAAAATGTAGTTAGTGGAGAATGGACCCCACAAAAGTTAGATGATGTGTAAGATATTGTGAGTGGATAATGTGATCCACAAAAGTTAGATGATGGGTAAAATAGAAGGATTGCCAAAAATAAAAAGAAAGTGAGAAAAAACTTGATGGACGGACTAAAAAGGAAATGTGGGAATAAACCTGGTGGAGGGAGTATAAAATTATGTTCATATAGTCATTAGCAGTCAAGTTTATAAAATTTTCGTATAAAATTGAATCGATGTACTAGTTTTCAAATAAGTAAAATAATAGCATCAAATTAAAAAACATAAAAATGTACTAAATAATATTTTAGGGCAACAATAGTGCACGATTGGTTACACCAAAAATGGGATTAAGAAAATCATAGACCATTCACATGGGATTTACAATTAAAAAAAGCATGTGAGGGAAATGGTAGCGACGGGTCACGGGCCCACCACCATTATCAAAATAAATGTTTCCCGACTTTATTTTCGGAAACTAGAAAATGAAAAGAAACTCAAGTATAATTGTTTTCATTGATTTTTTTGTCTTTGAAGTCTACACATGAAATTGGGCATCTTTTTTTTATAGTTAACACTAATAAATATGCTAAAAAAAAGTCTTAAGGTGTTCTCATGTTAAATATTACTCATTTCGTCTACAAAAGTTTTATCATTTTGATCCGACACAAATTTTAATAATGTGTTTTAATTTTGTGTAGAAGTATAGTGAGTGGAGTTTGAGACTCATTTAATTTATTATTTTTAAATAGTTATATGTATTAAGTGGAGTTTGAGTCTTATTTCATTTAATATTTTTAATAGAGTTGAGTGTATCGAGTGAAGTTGGTCTCCTTACTATAAATGAAAATTTTGAAGCGTAAAGATGTTTTGTGGATGGACTGAAATGACTCCAAATAATGAGATTATCGTGAATATAACACATTCAAAATTTAGTCCAATTTTTCTGATAAGAGGCAATCAAGAAAGCCCAAAAGATGAATATATGACCTACAAGAAAATGAGCTAATTCAACTATCTTTCTTGCACAATAGAAAGAGTCACGACTTTATCTCTCCATCGAATCAAATTGGTCAAATGTGTGCGTTCATGAACCCATGCTAAAGTTTCAACCAATTCTTGCTAATATCCCCACCAGAAAATTTAGAACATAAATTTAGTAGTCCAAACAAGATGTCCAAATAAGAACATCATTGCCCACACCGATAAACTATTCATCCTAAAAGGGTTGTATCCACTGATAAGTTGTGAAGAGTTTAACCATAAATAATCTTTTAGCCAACCCATCAAATAAGTGGAAGATCACTACTACAAAAACGCACATACATATGTTCAATAAAAACTGTGATAAATTTGGGTGTTTATAATACCCATTTTAGATAACGCTTATAAACCATTATGTATGAGCGAAAAGACGCACATACACAACAGTTTTTAACCGTTATTAAAAATCAAAAAACGTTATCTATATATTATTTACATGACAATTATATGTATTATGTATAACACAAGAATAATGTAATCTATGCTACTTCTAAATAACATTTTCAAACCGTTAAGAAAAATTGATTATACGTTATGTTTTATGTTATACATAACAGTTTTTAACCGTTTAAAAAAAAATTATAATTGTTATTAATTGAATAGCAAAGTTAACACTTTTATTATAAAAGCATTATCTATTCCACTATTAGTATTTACAAGATTTTTTTTTTCATTTCAAATAACCTGTATTAATTTGCAAAAATAAATTAATAACGTCAATTATTAAACATTAAAAATACCACCAATCGAACTGCAAATTAACATTAAAAGCACTATATCCATCTTGTATTACAACAAGATTCATCTAATCAAATATAACAAATCTAAATGTCAAATTCTAAATAATCAAGCATGTCTAAGCATTCATAAACTAACCACAAAATAAAGTAACATATTATTGTAGAGGGTAATTCCTACAATTGAGATGAGCGGGGCGCCAGCAACCTGCTCAATCAGAAAGCAACCGTTCAGAGTTCGAGGGAGCACCGGTGGGGTGTCAGCCAAAGAACCTCCGACGGTCAAGTCAGTACGATTGATAGTAAAGCGGTGATAAGACGAAATATAAAGCAATAATATATGCTAAAATGACATGTAAAGAGAGTAAAGAGAATGCGGATATTGATCGGCCGGTCGTGCCGGTCGGGTCGATCAAGGTTGGCGTATGCCGGATGGGTCGAGGAATGACGGGGAAGACGAAAGTAGTAAAATCGTGAGTGAAGTAGGCGAGAGTATGAGTACGTGCCAG
>JAPKLX010000316.1:124571-158057 GCA_026898415.1 Leonotis leonurus | reverse complement strand
TCCCGTTCATTCCAAACGTAGTTCGTTGCGATATTACCGGCTTGGTTCGAGCGATTGTCGTTATCGGCGGCCATAGCCGTTTGTTGACCGTACTGATAGGGTTATGGCTGATGTTTTGGGCCGGTCGGGCCGTTTGTAGGCTTATGATGCCCAGCCTAGTGTATGGGCTTTTTGGCCGTAGTAGGCCGATTTGGGTATTTTGGCCTGATTGGGCTTTACCTATTAATTTGCGTTTGGGCTTATTGATAGAATACGATTTTTGCCCACTACAATTATCATGAGTTACATCATATACTAAATCCAAAACTAAGTTAATCCAACATATGCTCAATAACACAAGAAGCTCATTTCTCACGAACCTCGTTGAGCTCACCAATGGAGTATTCTTTTTTTCTTAAACTGTAAACAACACAAAACAAAAATACCTCACTCTTTCTTAAAACAACATTCTAAAAACAAAAATCATGTCTGATCAAGTAAGAGATAAATACTTCTCCAAATTATAAAAATGTGCCTATAAGTTCGCACCCCATAATCAACGTCGAAGCCATCAATGTCCAAAGAGTCACCATATTCCTATAAAATAAAAAAACGCATATAGTGCAATTAACTAAAGGTGAGGGTACAACCACAAGAAACTAAAAAATAATATATATGTAAGCAAGAACATGAATTTGCAAAACTTGGATTGAATCAAATAATTACATTAATAATTACAATATATAATCTATTGTAATCAAATCAAATCAAAATATATATAGGAGTTCAAACATGCAGTTAATTAGCTTTTCAAAGCAGCCTCCAAACTAGATTTTTCTTTATAGCTAAAATGCATCATAGTATCCAATTCTAAGTAACAGATGGATTGAATAAATCTAGCAAATGTATAATAATAATAAGATATGGAGATATGCTCCTCTGCATGAAAGCTACCTAAAAATATAATATTTGCATAAATAAGGAAGGACTTGCAATATTGTAAAGAACTCACTTTTCAAAATTCTCTCCTTATCATAATGATAGAAAGACTTGCAATATTGCAGTGAGAATTAGGCTGTAGAAAGCAACAAAAATATACCTGAAGCTCCAATGCGGTTAATATAAATCATTGTTGCAATCACCATCCCTGTGGTCGTTCGCACACTTTCCATTTGGCAATTAAATATAATTTATGTTCTTACATTGGCTTGAGAAATCTTTTGAACCTAAAAAGTAAAGAAATAGGGGAACAATGTATTATTGAAAAATTTAAGTTCAACATCAAACACATACTTAGAGAGAGAGACCAAATTGCACTTTTAGACCCAAAGTAATATACTAGTTTTAATTCTAGACTAAGTGACTACCTTTTTTACTGAATTACTCGTTTAGTTATTCGAGGTTCCTCCCTCACGAGATTAGCAAACTTTTTAGAACGTAAACTGATAATCAATATTGTATTTTTTTTATATGGGAAGAGACAATGTCCTATGTGATAGAGAAAATTGACATAACTCACATTAACTCATTAAGCAATAGAATTTTGCAGTGCCCCTAGGACGTAGGGCCCCCAACATGCATATCAACTATTTATTTGCTTGAATGAGTGCCATGTATTATTTATATCAACTACGATTAGGACTGAGACATACCAGTATGTCAAAGGAGACCTTGGAGAAGCTACGTGACTTACTAAAAAAATTGTCCAACCAAAAGGGAACTTCCATCATCACTATCCGATCAGATCGTGGAACAAAGTTTATCAATCACATGATCGAAACCTACTGCTATAGGATGAGAATACAACATCAAACTTCAGCAGCTCGTATGCCACAACAGAATGGAATAGTAGAAAGGCGTAACCGATCACTAAAGGAAGCAGCCCGTACAATACTAAACGAAATAAATCTCCCCAAAAAATTTTGGGTGGAAGCAATAAATACGACATGTTATATGCATAATCAATCTGTGATAACTTTACGATACAAGAAAACTCCAGACGAGTTGTGGAACAACAGGAAGCCTCGAATTACATACTTTCGTTCTTTTAGTTGCAAGTGTTTCATTCACAACAATGAAAAAACACAATTAAAAACATCTGATAGGAAATTTGATCAATGAATTTTCTTAGGATATTATGACATCATCAAAGCATATCGTGTTTTTAATAAATGAATTGTTGTGGAAGTAACACCTTATGTGGTTTTTGATAAATCTACTTTTGAGGTTTCAGGTACAGACAGTTTCTCCACTTCGAGAGATGAAAATTCAACTACGAAATTGAGAAACTCAATAGATCAACTCATTGATGACATTCTACTTTGGAGTCCACGAAGAGAAGAAGAAGAAGAAGAAGAAGAAGAAGAAGGAGAAAATGTTGATCAATCTACTGTAGAGGTGTCACAGCAAGGGGGAACAGATCAAGGGGGAATATTAAATGATGAATGTTCACAACTACCTGTTGTTGAACAATCTGTTCCAGCACAAGATCAACAACCACTTGCTCAAGATCTAATACGAATCAGGAACTACTATTGTTCTCTCACCAACCTCATCACAATAGAGCAACGATCGGCACTTCTTGCCGTATACGGCCTAATACAATTTCATCTCTATGGTCGCTTGGTAGCTATTATTATTGGCAAACTTGATTAGAAATATTACTGCTTCCCAACCTACACCTTTGTCGATAATCACGATTATCAACATATCCAATAGGGTGAAACAAAGTACTAGAGTTTAATCTCGTGCCTAATTCTTTCTGCAGGTTTATCTAGTATCTGGATGTGAACCTTTATCTTGATTCTTGTCTATTCTTCTTTGTTATCGTTCTCACTCTAAGTTGTGAGGAATAACTCCTAATTTTTTTCTTCTAAGTTCTAATCTATGCTATCATATCTCAAAGGGAATAAGCCACTTAAAACAATCTATGTTCATCGAGAAGAGTCCTAATTGTCATGACAATAATTAGGAACTCATTGTGCTCTTTTCTTCCGACCTTTAAATATTATTTTGGAAAGAATTATGATCCTTTCCCTTTACTTGAAACTTCACTTCAAAAGCATTTCATAAATTTGCTTTAAAAGAGCATGTTCTCTTCTTTAATACTCACTTCAACCAAAAAGAAATATCTGCATTTCTTTTGGAATCTCAAACTTCAGTAGAAAGAAATATTCTTTCCTTTTAAAATCTGAAACTTCAACTTTTTCAAAACATGTTTACCTCATTCCTTGTTGAGCATGATGCGTCAGAGTGCTAGGCTCTTGTCGACTTACTTAACTAATTTGAAGGAACAACATTAGTCTAGTGAGGCAATACTAGACTAAGATTCGAAAAAGACTCTTGGGTTCAGAGCAAGAAATGCTCTGATACCACTCTGTCACGCCCGTATTTCACTAAGGATAGTGAAGTTGGGGGAAACTGTGGCTGGGGAAGGGATTAAAGAAACGGGAATAGAAATAGGAAATGAGACAATGTTGAAATGAACAACAATCTCGTAACTAGTCGAATAATTCATCGCACATGATTGACATGAAACGAACTTGAGTCTTAACTCAATACATAACAACTTAATCATGAAGGAAACTGAAATATTATGTTAATACATAATGATCTCAAACTAGCAGCGGAAAGACATTTGGATCAAAGTAAGCTCTACATGTATGAAGACATGCAGAACCCCCAAGAGTCAACTAACAAGAGATCGATAAAAGCCCGAACATAGCACTCCCCATTCACTATCGCTCAACCTGCACGTTTAGAAATACATGTAGGGCTGAATACAAAAGTAATAGTAGACACATGTCAAAATCGCACTCATAAATATATATCTGTCATGCCATTGTGAGTGAAACATAAATGTTTTGTCTCTAAAGAACCTACGTTCACTAAAATCCTTTTTTGCGAAATCTTATAGTTCAATCATGATCTAAGTTCTTTAGTAATCTACCATATCTGTAACTTCTTCTTCTTCTTTGTGTCGGGAAGGTGGACACCTTCCACGAACACCTTGACCGGCCAACCCGCTCGATGACTCACGGTCACTTTAATCGGCCAACCCGCTCGATGACTCACGGTTACTTTGTGTACACTAGTCCTAGTAGAATAGTTATCCCACTGGGACCCAAATTCGATTCTTTTAACTTCATTGAGAAGATATGTATCATACAAAAATCATAAACATTTTATGGCAAGATAATACTTGAAAGACATTTTCAATTCAAAAACTTTTTGAAAAGAAAATATACAAAAACTAATATCAAACACATATTTTATAGTGTAAGAAAGCCTACACTTGATGTATAGGATAGAAAGCCTACTTGAATAGTCTAGACTGGTGATGACTTCGTTGTCGGAACTGAGATCCGACCTTTCGTCGAAACCTTTAAATAAATCTCAAGTGAGAAATAGTTTCGAGCATATCTATTATTTCCTAAGTGTAATGAAATATTACCCTTTATTATTTCGAGAATTTTTCTCGGGTCTTAACTCGGCTAATATTCGAGTATTTTAATCTAAAGGTGTCATTAAATTCTTAAATTAAGCTATGATTTATTACTAAATTTTATTCACTTTACCTAAATAAATAATTAGTGGGTATAATAAATAATTGAGTTCTAATTGAATATTTTGATCTTTAAGTCAAAATATTTAAATAACTTATTGTAAGTCAATACACTTTAAGTATGATTTATAATTTAATCACTATCATGATTAAATTCTAGCTAAATAAATAATTTCCTTAAGGTCAATACTAATATTCTACACTTGGATATAGTCCAAATTAATTAGATCTTTATCCAATTAAATTAATTTCAACCCATTAACATTCATTAAGAGTTTGGCCCATATGATTGGAAGTTTTCGGCCCAGTCTTTTAACTAACTTGGTCCAATCCTTTAATTAATTTAGCCCACCTGTATTCTTAATGCTTAACCCAATATTAATCTAACCCAGCCCGTTTTCTTGGCCCGTGACCCTGCCCGGTTCCAGATCCTTCCACCTTAGACTTAGACTTGTCTTACCCTATTTTCTTAATTCATCCGCCGCTCCTCTCTATTTCTCTCGGACCTCCTCACTCACTACGCAGCGTCGTTCGACCCCTTTCTCTCCCTTGGCGTCGTCCTACAGCCGCGCACCAGCACCAGAGGTGGGCTCCTCTCCCTCGCCGTTGTCCTTCTCTGCTCGCTTGCGACGCATAGCTTGAAGCCTCCCTTCCCTTGTCTCGCCTTCTCCCTCAGCGCGGCGCCACTCCTTCTGCCGCCTCTTCGTTTCTGGCGTTTGTCTCTCTTCTCAGGTAAGGATTTCCTCCTTCCTTTCTTTCTCTCTATTTCCCTAACTCTCTTTCTCTGGAACCCTCAAATTCTCATCTTTTTTTTTGGCCCTCTAACTCTTTCTCTCTGTATTCGGTCTTTGTCCAGGTAAAACTCTCATTTTTGTTCTTTCTCATTTCCTTCTATCCTCGCCCGTCTCTCTGGCTCCCTAACTCCATCTCTATACTTTCTCTCGGTCCCTCCTCTTCTAGGCTCGCCTCCGTCGTGCACCCGGCGGACAATAGTCCTTGGATTTCTGTGGCAATGTGCTTGCTCTGCCCTCTCCCCTCGTGGTGAGTTCTCTTCTTCATTCATGACTCTCCCTTGGTACTTTTATCCTTTCTTTCCCAATCGTTCATTTATAATTTATATCTTATTTATTTATTGTCAAATTCCTAAATCTGTATGTTTGAGATTTCTTAAGGTGTGGTTTAAAAATGTTTCCTAAGCATTCTGTTACTGAATTGGGTCGTTTCTTAAACCATATGTGTCAACACTTCCAACTTTAATTCATTTCCTTGGGTTTTGATCATTATTTACTCTATTTCTTTATGAGGTAATGGACTGAGTTGGGGCTGGGATGATTTGGGATTGAAGTGGGGAGCTTGGTTGCAGTTCAGGGCGTTCGGTTAGAGCTCTGCTCGCCGAACCAACATATAAGTTTTTTGTCCCTTCTATTTCTTCCTAACGGTGTGGAGTCTGGTTAGGTGCGGAACCGTGGACTTGGTTGTAGTTTGGGTGTCGGTTAGGACCAGAATTCTACAGATAAGTTTTGCTCATTTCCCTTAATCACATACATCTATGTTCTCTGCTTGGTGGATGGACTTTTGGTAAAAGCTCTAATCTATTATTCATTATGGGTAAATGAATATTGTCTTGCAGGTTATTTGGCATCTTGTACATTTAGCTAAGGTTTATGGGCTGTATGTACTTGAAGTTCCAGCCTTGTATATGTTTCTTGAATTTTCAATAGCATGTCTTGTGTTGAAATTAATGAGTTGAGTTATGGCTTGTGTATGGCATATTATCTTAAGTTTACTCTAAACAATAAATCTAGGAGATGTATATGTTATGTTTTGGAGCGTGATTTCTATATGTGATTGATGTACAAGTTTTGTTTTCTATGTGAGTTTTTGAAGCATGGCTAGTTCACTAAGGATTTGTGGGTTGAAGTTCTAACATACTGTGATATTTGTTTCGGAGCATATTCAGTACCTTATAATTTCTAAAGTTTTGAGATGAGGAAAACAAATCTATGTTCTGGACATGACTATATATTGTGATGTGTTTCATGCTTTCTGTATGAACTATAATTCTAAGTTCAAGAATCTGATCTAGATTATAGGTTATAAAGTTTCGGTCTAAGAATGACACTAAGAGTTGGAGTTCAAGTCTTAATTACCTTAAGGACTCTTGTTTCTTGACAGAACTTATTGTAGACTTCTGCTTGAACTTCTCCTTCTTCAAAAAAATTTAAGTGTCTGGTTGGTTGCTGGAATTTCTTATGTGTGAGAATAGTTTCGTATTTATAGGTAAATTTGGTTAGGATGACTCTTCGTGCATGTGATGCATGTCTTCATTTCCTCTTTTGTCTATGTGGTATAATTTATGAAAATTTTGGAGAGCTGCAATGGTTTCATTCTTCTATCTTTCCTTATATGTTCTCTTTTGTCTTAGGTGGGATCAGAAAATGCACTGTCAGCACTATTCTCTTTATTCTGCTAGAAGCCAGCCTATTCTCGAACAGCTCAACACCATTCATTTTCCTTATTTTCTCTAAATGTCAACCTCACTTATAAACTTTACTTTCTTTTTATTTGTTCTAGTCATAGATTTGGTAGATTTGTTGCAGCTGAAGAATCATTATTTTTATTTTATGTTGCAGGTTAGCAATGTGACAAGAAGGAGGCTTATTCTACCTTGGAGGTTTCTGCCGTGGAGCTACAGAGGCAGCAACTCTCTTCTCTTTTTTTTACATCAATTAGTATTGTACTTTTAAGGTTTTCTTTTTGTTTTGCTATGAAATAGGGAAAGGGTTTCTTTCTAGATGTACTATAGAGCAATGTCCTCTTGTGATATTCTGACTCACTCTTTTATTTCTCTCTTTTTGTACACCCCATTTTGTCTTATTTGGATATGTAGTCTTTTAATCATAGGGTTTGAACTTTAGCTTCCCAAGTGGTGGTATTAATCATGTACTATTTGCCCAAGATAACTATGAACCATCGCTTTATTAAATTGCATTGCTCATAATGTTTAATTATGCCTTTAACACAAATGGTGGTTGTATTCTATAATCCACTTACTCAACATTAAGAAATTTCAAATAAGAAATCCTGCCTTTTTTTTTATCATCAGTTAACACCTATTAATTATTTCTAGGTTGTAATAATTAATAGGTAATATCCATAAGGATAATGTTTTCAACTAATTGATAAATAATGAATTGAGTTCGTTTCAAATAACTCAAACTCGCGAAATTTTGATAACACTAGGTTACTTATGAATTAACCTTTCCATCCCGGATCAATAATTCAAATTTTAAGAACATCTAAATTGAGAATTTGAACTAGATCAGGATTAAAAGAGCGGGGCATTACAAGGCGTTACAACGAAAACCATCTGTCATGAACATGTGGTTGAGCAAAGACTGGATTAACCAAGCCACGAAGATGATGAAATGATTTGTTAGGCATCAATTAAGGGGGAACCAAAATAGAGTCATAAATGATATTTATTTCTCTAATTCTCTCTATATTTATGTCTAATGATTATTCATTATATTCATTTATTGAAATATATATATTAAATAATGCCAAGAGTCTTCCCTTGATCAGAAAAAGTAAGTTAAAAATGGATGACCATTTATGACTGCGCACCTCGGTACTAGCATCGAGAAAATGATGTGACATCTTGGAAGAGAGAGAGCGATGACGAGTGAAGTTAAAGAGACTTTTGGGTGACAAATGATTAATTCAGGGAGTAATCTCAGCCGTTGAACAATATTACTTTTTATTACTTTAATCTCATTCGTTCGATTTATGCCTATATATACATGTGTGTTTGACCGCCTTCGTCTCTACACGTTCAAATAAACTTTTCAACTTCAAAAACCGCCATTATTGAACTCTCAAGCTTTTCTCTGCAACTTGTGTTTTCACTCATATACTCACTCACTATATCGCAAATCAGTCACAAATACATCATGTCTGAATCTGGTTCTGGTTCATCTTCTTCACCTTCGTACGCATCTCCGATACCATTATCGAAAATGCTCCATATGATCAAGGCCAAGCTCTCGCCGGAGCCTCGCGCCTGCTTCGACCATCATGGGTTTCACACCCTTAATGTGTTGTTCGGCAAGATTGAAGCTTGCAAAGGTTTATTTTGTATTCTAGAAACATTATCTAGGGTTTCACTGTGATTAAAATGAGCATGATAAATGTGCTTAAAATATCTAAATGTCTATAATTTTTCTTATAAATGTATGTTTCTAATGTGTTTAAGCATATTTTGGTCTCAAAATTCTTATGAAATATCTAGTAATATGTTAAAAAGCATGTTTATTCTGGGAAAATATCTTTTATTGGTATATAAATTGCTTTAATCTTGATTAATTCACTGTTAATTCACTTTATAGTGATAACAATGACACTAAATCATGATAACTTTCAAATAACCATCTGCTATATTCCTATAACGATTTGCTGAAACCACCTGCTATCTATCTTCTGGTATACAACAATTTGTTTATAGCAAACAAATACTTAACAATTTTTTTTGTGATATATAGGATTTCACAAGATTATCACTGCCATTCCCAATTACTATCTGCCACGACAAGTTGCACTTTTCTACAGCTCATGGATGGAGGATGAGCGTGGAGAGTACTCGGTAAGGATACCAGTACATAAGATGAAGGAAGAGCAGCTCCGTACTACCGTGATCGAAATGATACTGGAAGTGTATCACTTGGAGGATGAAGTGTTGATGGTGATCGATGATGTCACCAATGAGCAGATGCAGGAAGTTGTTAATATTATTGTGGCCCAGCAGTTTACATGGGCGAGTAAAACATTCAACAGAGGGATGATGTATCCAATTTACCGTCTGCTTTTGGACTATGTACAAAAAATGTTTCTTTGACACGGAGGAACCTATGACGCTGTTGCTCCAGGAAAGTTGAAGGTTATCACCGCCGTACTGCTCAACCTCAACATTAATTGGGCCAGATCGTTGTTGAAACTAATAGTTTATGAAAAACAACAGATCGACATGCGCTAGGATACATACATAAATTGCACATGGATGAATATTAGGCGACCTCTTCACCTATCTACTAAGATAAGCACCATTATTTGTGGATTTTTCAACAAGGACAAATGAAATAAGACTGTTCCATTTAATGACGAGTGGATTTTGCCAAGGACTAGGCATCAGGTGGAGATTGCTATAGGCACAGCTTCTCAAATTTTCTTAAAGGTGACAAATGAGAAAATTAAGAAGACCCTAATCCAGATTGGGCAATATAACAAGGAATGGGTGATTCTTACTAAGAAACTAGCTACTATCGGAGAAGCTGCAGTCGCTCAAGAGGGAGAGGAGCGCGCTGCTAAAAGGAAGCTAGATGGTAATCCAAAACCAGCTGCTGCTGCTAAGAAGAGTAAGAAAACCAATGAGTCATATCCTGTGGTTGAAAAACAGAAGAAGCAGGAGACGAAGAAAGCACCAAGAAAGGAGACCAAGAAGAAACCCACAACTCCTAATCTGCAAGACGAGCTGGATGATACTGTGATTAGCGATGTTAAACCAATTCACACTATACCTCCACAATAGCGACCTGATCAAGTGATGGATGAACAAGAGACCTATACAAGAAATTTTGGAACATGATGTGGAGGTTAACCCTCATGAACAACCGTCAGATGATTTGGACACACGCTTACGTGGTGCACAACTTATATTTCAACAAAATAAAGACAAGACAGCCAAGATCATTTTGAAGTTAATGCCTGGGATAGAACTTACTCCAAAGGTGCTGGAAATGGCTAACAGATTTCAAACTTATTTGGAAATCAGAGATTACAAATTCTACATACTAGAAGCAATACTGCTTCTTTTCTCCATCAACGATCTGAAGGTGGAGGAAAACCAGCTCATCACATACTTTGGATTTTTGGATATTCCAGATGCGCGACAATCTTTAGAACATATGTTCTAACAAAGATGAAGGAAGAAGCTGGTGAGCTACATATCGACTTAGCTCCATTCTATGCTAAGGAACAAAATTTGTATGATCTTGCAGTCGATCTGCACTCCAGAGACTTTGATGACATATTCAATTTTGAAGAACCCACTGTTGAAAAGAAGGAGCCAACTGCTACTGTTATGATAGAACCACCTATTCTCGAGGAATCTAACATTCCTACTGCTGAAACTACACAACAACAGCCTCTTGTTATTTTAGAACAAAATGTTCCACCTGCTCAAACTGCTGATCCAGCTACAAAGGAGGAACGTGCTATAGATAGCAATCCTCCTAAGAAGAAGAAGGGCTCTATTTCAACCATCATTGGACCATTGGTGGATGCGGAGCCCACTGATGAAGTTTACATCAAGGGAACAGCTCCAGCTGATTATACACATCACTACTTTGACGAGTTGCTTTCCTCCTCCCTTGAGCCTATGACGACACGGGAACAGATCAATGAATTGATCCACATACAAATCAACGATCGATTTGTTGCCCTAGCTTATTTTATTTTTGCTGCTGCTAAGAAGGCTATACACGTTGTTGAAGAAAACTTTCAATGAGCTCACAACAGCTTATCGAAAGAGCTACACAAAGACTTGGATGGGGACAAGGACATATTTGACAAGTACAAAGAATCTAACGATCAACGATTCGAGTTGTACAAAGCTAAAGTTGATAAATATGAAGAAAATTACAAGGAAGCAGATGCAAAGATGGTTGAGGAGGTTAAGAAAGCTGTGGAGTAGCAACATCTAGATATGGAAAAGACAACAATTCCAACTGTTTTCAAACAAGAAGTGCCTAAAGTACTCAAAGAATTTCTACCTAAGGCTTTGAAGGATTCTGATGTTGCAACAGGCGATTAAATCTTCATGATCAATAAAAGCATCACGAATATGAAGGTTGTGTGACAGCGAGCTGCTGGTTAAGATGTCAAATTATAATAGATGGAATGAGAAGCAGTTCAATGACATCAATGGTAGCATTTCTACTTTCTTGCAATATAAGGAGGATGCGGAGAAAACATTCAATGATTTGCAAGAAGAGCTCGCTTCCCTACGATTCATCGTCTCTAAAGACTTCCTTGATGATGTCAAAAAAGGGGAAGGAAAAGATGGATAGCCCGCTGCATAGCCCTCTGTTCAAAGGAAACCACCTGTGAAGAAGAAGCCAACTGCCAAAAAGAAATTAACCGCTAAACAGCTAGCTGAGGCAAGGAGGCTAGAAGCTGAAAATGCTGAGCAAGAAAGAAGAATGGAAGAAGAGAATGCCGCCAAGCTAGCTGCTGAGACGAAAGGGAAAAAGATATACACAGACATGGATGAGGAGGAAGAGATGTTCCTAGCTTGGTACAAAGCTGAACAGATCAAGAATCCTGAATTCAGGAAATTGTGGAGGGCAGAGAAAGAGAGACAGAAGGAGTTGGAGGCTAAGTCTAAGGAGTAAAACTCGACTCCAGAGGAAGGAGATGAATCAACAAATCTCATATTTAAATTCTTTGACAAATTCCATCTGTCTGAGTCACATAATCTAACATGGATTCACAGGAAGAAAGTTGCTCAATGGAACATAATTGTCAAAGAATTTGTATTGGAATATTACTATCTGCTAGAACCACAATACCAATGGGGTTCTGTAGATGAGATGTTTAGGGAATTTCTGAGCAAACACAAGAATCAAACATTTGTGGAATACCTATTCCGTCAATTTGCCATGACAAATGTTAATCTCATTGCTCCAAAGAAAACTACAATGGTGCCTTCAAGAATTTTAGGAACGACAGAGATTGATCATACCTACATTCTGAATGTCATAAATCAAGTTGCTCAACACATGGGCTATCCCATCGATGTGGACTAAAATGATTACAAGAGGGTGTTCAATGGAATATATGTTGGATACAATGTGCCCTCGGAGTTCCGGAAAAGATAACTGATTGAGAGGAGGAAGGCACTACTAGCTGAGCGCCAACGTCAAAAACAATCAAAAGAGAAGGATCAACAACAACCTCCACCGCAATGAAGATGTTAATTTAACTTTCATCTGTAATAGCTACAATCATCAATGAAAGTTTGAAGTTTTTGGTTCTTAAAAACAACCTGATGACAATATCTCTTTGTCCAGACAATGTTTTTATATGTGTTATTTATTGCTTTATATTGCTAAGCATATTAACTGCCTGACATTTACTATCTCTTGTGTCAACACTTAGAAAATTATATAAGGTGTAGTTTCGATATCATCAAAAATGGGGAAATTGTTGGGAACCCCACTAATTTGTTTCAAACTTACTTATAGGAACGATCTGTGTTTTTCTAGAATAGGTTGAATAGCTGCAAATGTAAAAGAACAGATGGTTAGAAAAACCACATGTCCTATAGAACTAGCTGTTCTTGTGCATATGATCTATGAAGACTTGAACCATCTCATGTAACGATCAACAGAACAGACAAATCGTTAATCACAAACTCGCAGCTCGCTGACAAGATAGCAGATCATTTTTGTAACGATATGTCCCATATCAAGTTCAAGGTGGACTCAAGTATGAAGAAAAATAATCAAAATATTTATGTTATATCAAACAAATTAATACTTGATGGACAGCTCGATGAACAGATTGTAGGAAACAATATGTTAAGAGAAGTCAAGCACGTTGTCCCTCATGATAACTACGGTGGACTGCCGACATACATATATTTGTCATAAGTCAACCACTCAGTGTGTTGTCACTTCAAAGGAGATATTTTAAGGAGTGAAGTACAAGGGTATAATATTTATTGTACGATGAATCATCCTTGGAATGGCAAATACTGGGAAATTACGTGATAGGTGGTTACAACACGCAATGCAGGCGACACGTTCTTATGAAGGCAACACGTGCTTCTACAAAATGTGTTATGCATTTAATGCAAAGTAGAAGGACTCTTCATCTTCTCCAACGGCTAGTTGCAGCCATGGCGTCTATAAATACCACCATCACTTCCAGAAATGAGCACGAGAATTCAAGCTATCAAATTTGTCATTACTCTGCTCAAATTTCTTCAAGCTATCAACGCTAAAAAACAATCCAACATCCAAGAATTCTCTTGAGTGTTTACTTTGCTTGAAGTTTATATTTTCTGGACACAACCATTTACAAAACCAAAGTTAAGATCTAGTTTTGATCACAGAACGTGTACTCCTTAGATTGTAGTTTTCTTGTGGCTCGTACTCAACGAGTAAAAAGAAAGGAGAAACTTAGTGGATTTTCGATCTATATCTTGATCGAGCCGTGGACGTAGGGAAAGTTTATCCCGAACGACATTAACTACATGCGTTCTTTATTTTCTTGTTTACTTTGTTTATCATCTTCTTCATAATCATTCTTAAATTGGTTTCCTTAATATCTCGAGTAAAAAAAACGGTTTTCATTTTAACAAGAGCATTAAACCACCAAATTTCGCACACAACTTAGTTTGAGTTTAACTTTCAAAGTTATTCTTAATCTTTGTTAATCACATCATAAGGTCTTATTTGAGCTAGTGTAAATTCTTTCTAACAAGAAGAACTTGACTTGCTACTCAAGCTATCTTACTTATTAAGTGTGCTTAAATCTAATCTGAAAACGAGAAAATCTTAAAAGTTTGAATTGGTGTATTCCACCCCTCACACACCAATCTTGCTCTTTCGGGCTAAACAGTTGTAATTCTTCTATTACAACTTAAGTACTTTATTCCCTTCTTTAAATTTTCATTTTGATGTCTTAAGCTAAAAAGCTATCAAAATTTGGTAGAGTTGCGGCAACTTTTTACCACATGCATGCTATTCCATTGCCAACATGCTTCTAACATTATGACTACAAGTAAAGTTAATATCTTAAATTGGTTTTTAACTTCTCCTACAAAAACAATCAATGACTCTGTACTGCGTTCTTATTGAGTCAATACGATAATGATATGAATTTGATAAGGCTTGACATTAACATATTAATTTTGTGCGTGTTCGTATTAAATTATTGTGTCTTGTCAAAAAATGGCAGTCTTGAGATAATTAAATATGAATCTAAGATATTGTATGGACAATATGCGACTCCCTCCATTCTTGTTTAGTTAACACGTTTTATATTCAACTGAGTTTATTAGACTTTTATAATCATAAAATATGTCAAGTAAAGAGGAAATGATAGAGTATTTTTTTTAAATGTTAGTATTACATTAAATTTAAATAAATAGCTCTCTCCAAGATGAACTCGAATTTCAAACTCATCGTTCGAGCATTAATGTCCTATTACTAGGCCAAAACATTCACACAATATGCTATCCTTTCATATGGCAAGTTTATATATTCTATTTTTGTTTAGAAGTCACTAGAAATCTAGATTTTTTTTTATCATTTTTTCTTAAACATCAGAAAATTATGTTCATTCCTGTAAATTGTACTCCCTCCGTCCTAACTTAAATGTTTCATTTTATATTTCATTGAGTGTATTATAATAATAAAATGAGACATTTAAGGTGTTGAGATATGAGGGTGGATACACGATGCATATACTTGATGTTGTCCCGATGTTGGCAGAACAGAGGCGGTTATGAGTTAGTTAATGTTGCAGCTCATGTAACTGTCTTGTGGGGCAGTTATTCATCTTTTGTATATATTTGTTTTCCCCTTTGTATTTCGGTAGAACAACAATCAGAATACTACAGTTGTGAGCAATCAAGATCTAGAGAGAGGGTGATAGCATAGAGAGTGGGTTTCTTTCTTGGGAGGTTATACACCATAGATTCTTGAGAGCTTGGAGAAGTGGAGAGATTGATTCATAGAGGGTTGTTCTATGAATTGGTGTGAATCTTGTACTCTTCTTGATAGTAATAATACTGAGTTTCTTTGCCTCCGTGGATGTAGGATCACACTGATCCGAACCACGTAAATCGTTCGTATCAATTTCTCTTTAGCGTGTGTTGTGTTACTCGCGCGTTGCATCAATATTTCTGGGCTGCATTCTTGTTTGTGTTCCTGGGTATTTGTGTTCATTCAACAAATTGGCGCCGTCTGTGGGAATCGAGGTTATAGAACACGATTGCAGCAATGTTTGATGCGGAGAAGTTCACGGGGAAGAACGATTTTGGATTATGGCGATTGAAGATGCGAGCACTACTCATTCAACAAGGTTTATTCGATGCATTGAAACCGGATGCAATCGATGAATCCAGCGCGAAAGATGAGAAAGATCTTGCCAAGATTGCTGCGGAGAAGGAGGAGAAAGAAAGAATCAAAGAGAAAGCTCATAGTGCCATTATCCTATGCCTTGGGGATAAAGTTCTTCGTGAAGTGCGAAGGGAAAGCACGGCTGCGGGTGTTTGGACGAGGTTAGAATCTCTATACATGACAAAGTCTTTGGCAAATAGACTTTACATGAAGCAGAAACTGTATTCCTACAAGATCGTGGAGGAAAAATGCCTTTCCGATCAGCTAGATGACTTCAAGAAAGCTCTAGATGATTTAGAAGATATTGATGTTAAGCTTGAAGATGAGGACAAAGCTATCTTGTTGCTTAATGCCCTACCGATGTCCTTCGAACATCTGAAGGATGCTATGTTGTATGGGAGGGAGAATTCAATTAGTTTGGAAGAGGTGTTCCATGCTCTGAAATCGAAGGAATTACAAAAGCAAAATGAGGTGAAACAAGGAACAACCACGGAAAGCTTGAACATCAAAAGGTTCAAGGGGAAGAAGAGCAAGAAACATGGCAATGAAGCTAAGAAATTCAGCCATAACAAGGGCAAAGAGGCTGAGATGAATAGAGAAACGAGGAAGTGTCATTATTGCAAGAAACCGGGACATCTCAAGAAGGATTGTTATTCTTGGAAGAATAGGCAATCCGAAGGGAATGAGAAGCAAGACCTTGGAGAGGTTAATGGTGAATGTGAGTTGGGAGAACTCATGAATGTTGTGGAGGGATCGATTGAAAACGCATGGATTATGGACTCGGGATGTAGCTTCCACATGTGTCCTAATGCAGATTGGTTCCACACTCTACAACACATCGACGAGGGGTCTGTCCTACTTGGAAACGACCAGGTATGTAAAGTTCGGGGAATAGGATCTATAAGGTTTAAAATGCATGATGATGTTGTTAGAACACTTACAGATGTTAGATACATACCTGATTTAAAGAGAAATCTTATATCTCTTGGCATGTTAGAAGCTAAAGGTTTTGTGTTTAAATCTGAAAATGGTGAAATGCATGTTATTAAGGGTTCAAAGGTGTTGATGGAAGGGATTAGGAAACATAGTCTCTATTATCTAATTGGTGATATTTTGTTGGGTAGTACTAATGTTGTAAATGCAGATGATATTGTGTTATGGCACAAAAGGTTAGCTCACCTTAGTGAAAAAGGTTTGAAGGAATTGATGAAACAACACGTGTTGAAGGGAGATGTTGCACAACATCTGGGCATGTGTGAGCAATGTGTGCTGGGCAAGAGTACAAAGCAGTCATACCCAACAGGGAAGCACACTTCTCTAGCACCTCTAGACTATGCACACTCTGACTTGTGGGGACCAGCAAGAGTTACAACTCAAGGTGGTGGGAGATATTTCATATCCATCATTGATGATTACTCCAGAAAGCTGTGAATTTATTTGTTGAAGAACAAATCAGATGCTCTATCAAAGTTCAAGGAGTTGTGCTGTGAGGTGGAATGTGAGAAGAACACGAGCTTAAAGTGTCTTAGAACAGACAATGGTGAAAGGGATCAAAAGGCATAAGACTGCCCCTGGGAATCCACAACAGAATGGCACGGCTGAAAGGATGAACCGAACCATATTGGAAAGGGTGAGATGCATGAGGTTTACTTCCGGTGTTCCAAAGATTTTTTGGGGTGAAGCAGCTATGACAGCTGCATATCTCATCAACAAGAGTCCATCTTTAACAATTGGATTCAAAACTCCGGATGAGATGTGGTATGGGAAGAGAGGAGATTACTCACATTTGAGAATCTTCGGTTGTAGAGCATATGTTCACACAAAACAAGACAAGCTTGATCCAAGAGCACTAAGGTGTATCATGTTGGGATATCCAAGAGGTGTAAAGGGATATAGGCTATGGTGCACTGAAGTTGGTAATCAAAGGGTGATTATTAGTAGAGATGTGGTCTTCAAGGAAGATGAAATGCCCTGTCTACTGATGGAAGAAAGGAAAACTGTCACACAAAAAAGGGATGTGGGCAGAACATCCGTCCAAGTGGAGTTGGGTGAAAACATTTCAGAGACAGAAAGTGATCAAGAAGCTGAGGTGGAGAACGCAGATGATATTGCAGGTGATATTACAGAACATGATCTAGAAGATGTTCTTGAGGGCTATCAACTAGCCAGGGACAGGACAAGGAGGAACAACATCAGACCACCTGCGAGATTTGGGCAAGCTGGCATGATATATTATGCACTGAATGTTGCTGAGGATCTGGAATATCATGAGCCTGGATCATAAAAAGAGGCAATTACATGCTCAGAAAGAGATGGTTGGCAGAAGGCCATGGTGGAAGAGATGGATTCTTTGAAGAAGAATGGTACATGAATATTGGTTAAGAAACCAAGAGATCAAAAACCTATATCTTGCAAATGGATTTACAAGAAGAAGGTGGAGGTGACTGACAAGAACCGGATAAGGTTCAAGGCTAGACTTGTGGCTAGAGGTTTCACTCAAGAGGAGGGAATAGACTTCAATGAGGTGTTTTCACCTGTTGTAAAACATTGTTCAATCCGTATGTTGCTTGCTATAGTTGTGAAAGATAACTTGGAGCTGCAACAGTTGGATGTTAAGACATCATTCTTACATGGGGAGTTGGAGGAAACGATCTTCATGATGCAGCCTAAGGGTTTCATCAAAAAGGGAGATGAGGATAAAGTTTGCCTACTAAAGAAGTCACTCTATGGGTTGAAGCAAAGCTCAAGGCAGTGGTACAAAATATTTGATGATCACATGGCAAGGATAGGCTTTTGCAAGTCTTTATATGATCATTGTGTTTACATGAAGAAGGTGAATGGGAAGGCAGTGGCTTACTTGTTGATCTATGTGGATGACATGCTCATAGCAAGTCCAAGGATTTAAGAAATTGAATCTCTAAAGAAGGATCTCAGAATCAGTTTCGAGATGAAGGATCTTGGTAGTGCAAACAGAAAGGAAGGAAAGTTGTGGCTGTTGCAACATGACTACATTCTGAAAATATTGAAGAAGTTCAAGATGTTGGAGTCTAAAGTTGTTTCTGTTCCGTTGGAACAACACTTTAAGCTGTCAACAAAACAAAGGCCTGTAACATACAAGGAAAATGAGGAGATGAACCTGATTCCATATGCAAACATAGTTGGAAGTGTGATGTATGTGATGATATGCACACGGCCTGATATAGCTCCTGCTCTAAGTATGGTGAGTAGGTTCATGGCAGAACCTGGGAGTCAGCATTGGCAAGCCTTGAAATGGCTGCTGAGATTTCTAAAGGGATCGGCAGGCCATGGTCTCATGTTTGAAAAACATACAGACCACACCATTGATCCATTAATGAGGTTTGTTGACTCTGACTATGCTGCGAACGTGGATAATAGGAGATCACAAACGGGATATGTGTTCACCTTGTATGGTTGTGTAGTAAGTTGGAAGTCTACACTACAAAGTGTGGTGGCATTATCTACTACCGAGGCCGAATACATGGCTATAACTGAGGCTGTGAAGGAGAGTGTTTGGCTGAAAGGAATGCTCAAGGATTTTGGAGTATGTCAAGATGCAGTGGTAATTAAATGGGATAGCCAAAGTGCTTTGCATTTAACAAAGCATCAAATATTCCACGAAAGATCCAAGCACATTGATGTGAGATACCATTTTATTAGAAATCTGGTGGAGAAAGGAGTTGTGAAGATGGAGAAGGTATCAACGAAAGATAATGCTACAGACATGTTGACAAAGCCTATTCCTGTTGTTAAGTTCAAGTATTGCTGTGAACTTGTTGGCATTGTTCTACATTGATTTGAGTTGGAAGTGCAGCTCTTGAAGGGGAGCTGTGGGTGATGAGGCATCACTGATCTTGGACTTATGACTATCATGTATCCAAGGTGGGATTTGTTGAGATATGAGGGTGGATACATGATGCATATACTTGATGTTGTCCCGATGTTGGTAGAACAGAGACGGTTATGAGTTAGTTAATGTTGCAGCTCATATAACTGTCTTGTGGGACAATTATTCATCTTTTGTATATATTTGTTTTCCCCTTTGTATTTCGGTAGAACAACAATCAGAATACTACAGTTGTGAGCAATCAAGATCTAGAGAGAGAGTGATAGCATAGAGAGTGAGTTTCTTTCTTGGGAGGTTATACACCATAGATTCTTGAGAGCTTGGAGAAGTGGAGAGATTGATTCATAGAGGGTTGTTCTATGAATTGGTGTGAATCTTGTACTCTTCTTGATAGTAATAATACTGAGTTTCTTTGCCTCCGTGGATGTAGGATCACACTGATCCGAACCACGTAAATCGTTCGTATCAATTTCTCTTTAGTGTGTGTTGTGTTACTCGCGCGTCGCATCAACATTTCTGGGTTGCGTTCTTGTTCGTGTTCCTGGGTATTTGTGTTCATTCAACATAAGGTGAAACGGAGGCAGTATTTTGTAGAATATTGAATGTTTTAACTGTGACTAGTTGTATTTTATAACTAACATGGTTTGAAGATTTGTAAATAATAAATCGTTGTAGTATTTTTAAAATAAGTACAATTCAATAATATATGTGTGTGTATTAATTAAATATTTGCTGTGACAATAGATGCACGTTTGGTTACACCAAAAATGGTAATTCAGAAAATCATGGACATCATTCACATGGACACATAACACAGATTTATAATTAGAAACCATGTGATGGAAATGGTACTTTCTTTTACGGATACTTAAATATTGGGCCCACGAGCAAGGTAAAAAATAAATGTTTCCTCACTTTATTTTCGGAAATCAGAAAATGAAAAGAAACTCAAGTATAATTGTTTGCATTATTTTTTGTATTTGAAGTCCCTTCCTACATCATAAATATACTAACTAAAGTCCCAGGGTGTTGCCCTTTTAATAATTTATCATAATTTGTATGAAATTGCGTACAAGTGTTCATGTTTACAAATTGTAAAGTGTTCTTTTACTGGAGGAATATGTCCATAAAATAGCTGATATATGAGTTTTAAAATATCGATTGCTTCATGTGATTTTTTTTTTTAAATGCATCTCATGCATGTTTTATGTGGTAAGAAAATGAAATAATTAAAGTAATTAAAACTTTAAAATGAAATATAAAACAGAAAAATAATATAAACAAAATCAGATTTTTAAAAAAATAAAAATAAAAATGAGAAAGAAATATAAAGAACAAAAAACTAAATCAATTAAACTAAAGAGGATTGAGTCTAGAGGTGTCCATTTGAACCGGAACCGTGAACCGAATCGGGAACCAGTGATTCTGGAACCGGAACTGTGAGAAACAGTTATGAACCAGAACCATGAATTTCGGTTCTGGTTCGGTTATGGTTCCAATTTTTGGTACCGGCGGTTCGTAGTTCTGAACCGTGGAACCATTTTTTTTATTTCTTATTTTTTTAATTTTCATCAATAAGTTGTATTTCTTACGAAATTCAATAAGCTATATTTTAATGTTTTAATATTTTTATTATTTGTAAGTCATTAATTGTAAATCAAATTTATATAGGTGTTATTCGGATAATCTTCTTTCACATTTATTTTTTACTTAACTAAAAGTCATTTTTGAAAAATAATAATAATCATTATAATAACTCAATATAATTCAAAGTATTATATTCTAGATAATTAAAAATTATATACTATGTATTTTAAAGAAAAAAAAATAGTATTCTCCCTCAAAGGAGTAGGAAATATTTATATCTATCTACACAATAAAATAAATTAGAGAAATATAAAATAAAAAATAAAAATGGTTCGAACCGCGGAACCGTCGGTTCCAAAACTGAACCGAGAACCGTGGAATCGAACTGAAATCAAAACCGTGTAACTTCTTAATTGGTTCGGTTCCGCTTCGAACCGTGGACACCTCTAATCGAGTGTGGGCCAATGACGTAGAAATAATGCAATTTATTTGATATATAACTAATAATTTGTCAGAATCTTGGGGATTCTTGGCCCCATTGTGAATTGTTCTCTGGTTCCTGTTACCATGGTGGACGAATAATTTGTGGTTACCACAATTTGACTCTTAGAAAAGTAGGGGTTGTAGTGGAATCGAAATGAATCGAATACTGTCATATTTGAGTTCGACTTCAACTCGATTTGAGTTCTAAAAAATCAAGAACTAGTTCAGTTTGGTAAATAAAAATTGAGCTCGAGTTCAGTTCGTATATTATTTGATTTAATAGTGAATTCGAACGCGAACTTGAACTCAACTGTCAATTGCATGGAATCGCGTCTCGGTGACACGGGTTGATTAAATCCGCGTTAGACGTTCAGAAAGGTTTGTTGCATAAGTAACCCGACCGGTTGGAATTTATTTCATATGCAATAATCAAAGTTTGAACCGCATCACTCACGAATAAATATATTAATTAATTTGAGTTGTTAGCAAACTCAATTAATTAGTGAATTTAGTAAATCTTAAACACGAGAAATAATTAATGATAAAAAGAGTTACATCCGTAATTTGAATGCATGAAGATAATTCAATATTTATCCTATAGTGGAGTCGATAAATATTTATAATAGAATTATACTTTATTACATTTCCATAGAGTAACTAATTTGAGTGTTAAATTAACTTAATGTAATGGTTAATTTAAGTCTAAGTATGACCAAGACAATTAATTAAATTTAATTGGGTCAAAATGACTTGAAAATTTATTAAATTAAGTTATGATTAAATTGTTATAATTTTTAAAATTTAAAAAATAACTAGTTTTATTTTCTCTCTCCTCTAACCTGTTGGGAAATATTTATAAGGGTTTTGATTCAGATTCCAAAACCTTCCCTGAAAGATGTAATAAGTCAAAAACTGAAGTCTTAGTCTTATCTTAGAACTCACTTGTTAGGAAAATTGGTCATATCCATTCACTTTAAAAGCTCTAACCTATCCCAAAATATCTATAAATAGGGATGCAATAAGGGGGGCCGATTTCTACTACTTCTCCAAGCAATAAAAATTGGTCATAGAGAGATTTAACTCTTTCTAATTTTCAAAAATTTTAGGGTATTCCAAACTCTAATTTTTCGTTCTTCTTCTCTAGTAAAGGTTTGATAGAAGCAAAATGTAGATCGGTAATAGGTTATAAGTTTTCGAAGTTGGATCCAATGAAATCGAGGAAGGAATCAAGGAGATCCATTGGAGAGGATTGTGATTCGTTGTTGACGACTCAATTCGTCTCTCCGCAAGAGAAGGACTAGCTAAGGAGAAGGTATATTCCGTAATTAATTCTCCTATGTGGTATTATGTGTTAAAGAATTAATTATTTATATAATCTATTAAACCTCTGGATCCTGCGGATATATAAGCCACTTATACGGATTCTATCAGTTGGTATCAGAGTTCATTACATGATTTTACTTTATTGTATAAATTGATTTAATTCTTTGTGTTATTTGCATTTGACTGTAATTGATATTATGATGCTAGATTTAAATTTAAGTGTTATTTTTATGATTACGTGACTTATTTTATTTAATACAACATTTATTCATTTAATTCATTTTCGGTGCTCGGTTTGAGGCTTAATTGTAATCTCGTTGTGGTTGACCGTGTTAGATTAGGTAGATTATATTATTTTCCGGTAATTTTTATATTTAATATGTAATTTGAGTGTGAGATAAATCTGCACGAAAAACGAGACGAAGAAACGGAGGCCGAATGGGCCGTGGCGTGAGCCATGGAGCCCCCCGGCGGCAGGCATTGGCGCGTGACGCATGAAGGCAAGCGCGCGCGCGAGTGGCCCGCTAGCGCGAGCCCCCACCGGAGGCAAGAAGGTGCAACATAGGACAAGGCGGCCCAGCGACCGCTGACTCACTTAGTGGCCGCAGAGCAGGCGCTACCGACGTGCGGGGCAAGGTGCTAGCGACCGCTGACGCGCCTCTGCGCAGGTGCTGGCCCTCGACAGCAAGCGAGGCGGGCCATGGACAAGCCGAAACGCGACTTCAATTTTTTTTTTAATTTCGGGTTTTTTTAAGCCCAGTTTGATTTCAAAGTCTCTCTGTTTTCATTGACTTTTTGGAGTTTATGTTCTATGCCGGTTCAGGACACTAGTCATCAACTATCAGCCTCGCACTTCTACTTCTCTCCTCGGAGCCCCTAGTGCTTTTTTGATTTGGTGATGGAGAATCAAGAAGATGGAGGATTTGAATGTTAAATTTCTTAGTTTTAGGAGTTAGTTAATTTTTATCTTATTTTGGATAATTGGATGTAATTTATGTGCCTTATAATGTGCTTGCACGTTTTAATTTGGCCTTATTTGCTATTATTATGGATGCGCTTATCTTTACATGATATGCCATAATATGTAATTATCCATGTTAAAAATATTTTGATAAAAATGACTAAGCAAAAATTGTACTTGCATCTTATTCATTTAATTTGCTAAGATTATATATGGTCTCCATGAGATGGTCTTTTCGTGAATTAACTTGTTTTGATTCCAAGTTGGATCACATTTTACTAGTTCACGTGATAAGATTTCTCGAAGATGGCTGTAAGATATTAATTGGTGGCAATATAACCCCTCCGTTGTGGGCTTATTAAAATCAATTAATAGTGTTTGGTGTCAGGGATCATTGTATAATATTAGGTATAATTTGACAGTTATAGCAGCACAGCGCGGCCTTTGACTGTTGGGTTGTGTGACGAGTAAAACCATTTAAAAATTGATCGAGTAATCGATCACACTGCGTGGTTTGCATGATTTATTTTAAGCAATATGTTCAAAGCATGATCAATTTTTTAAAGTTTTTTGATTATTTGCTTTTTGAGCATGTTATTTATGATAGTTCGTTTTATTTATTTTCAGTTATGTTGATTAAACATGACTTTAATCCAATTGTCTCGATTCTTGAAAAGAATTATCTTGAGAATGATAATTATATTCATTGGAAAATGAATTTGGACATTGTCCTTACTGCTGATGACATTAATTACATCCTTAATGAGCCATGTCCACCAGTTCCTGCTGACAATGCATCTGCCAGTGCAAGGTCTAAATATGATAAATGGATGCGTGCTAATCAGATGGCGCAGTGTTATATTATGGCCTCAATATCTAACACACTGCAACATCAACATGAATCTATTAAGATATCTTGAAATATCATGTTTAGTTTGCATGAGATGTTCGGTACACAGAGCAGGTTGGCCAAGAAATTGGACATTGGAAATGTGATGAACGTGTATATGGATGATGGGACATCAGTTTGGAACCACGTCCAGAAGATGATGGGTTTTCTTAGTGAGATCGAGACTCTAAGAGGTCATATTGACGGCAAGTCTAAGATAGATATCTTTCAACAGAGCTTACCGTCGACGTTTGAGTTGTTCCAATATCATCCAACCAGGACTCAGTAGCCTTCAAAGCTGACAAAAGTCCAGCAAAGGAACCCAAGCCTGAAGGGCTAGATCTCGAAGGTATGACCAAGGCTGAATTAATGGAACAATATGTTATAATGGCCAAAAGTTTTGAACGTGCAAATCTCAGAATTGGTCGATACAAGAAAATGTACAGAGATCGTACTAGAAGGGCCACACCACCAACCACTGATGCAACTACTTCCACTTAGGAAGGGACTGTCACTCAGTCAAAACCTGAAAGACCACATAGCAAAGGCGTTTGCTATGAGTGTGGATCTCCAGATCACTTCAAACCCGATTGCCCAAACCTAAGCAAAAAGGAAAGGGATGAACTCAGGCTACGAAGATATCAATGCAATGCTGAGAGGATGACAATGCTCGTTGATGATGATCCATATCAAATCAACACTCCTTCCAAATTAACATATGAAAAGCACTTCTCTGATTCATCAGATGATGAAGACCTGGGCTTGATGGCCACTGAGGATGATGAGTGTACTATACTGTCTGATGGGCAACCACTTAGATAACTTCATTCCTCAGGTAATTTATGCTCATGTAATGCCTGAAGGGTATGTAGATCCAAAGTCTATAAATTCTATTTCATCTGCATCCATCTTATCATCTAAATCTGAAGAACAATCCAAAACTGATACTATCACAGTTGAGGATTGTGAAGACAATCTTGGGACAATCTCCCTTGAGGAATATGAGACACTAGCAGAAGATTTTTGAAATCTTCAATCAATCTTTGTCATTACCAAGGATGAGAATGAAAAACTAACTTCTAAGTTGGCTAAGAGACCTGAGAACATAATCGAATATGTACCAACTGACATCCAAAAGGATGAGTTAGTTGAAAGAGTTTGCAAGGAACTTAATGACATGACTATCAGAAATCAGGAACAAGAGACTATCATCTCTAACCTGAGTACTAATCTTGACACAAAAACTAAAGAAATTATGTTACAAAGATCTCAGATCAAGGAACTTGTGGAACGAAATGAACTTCTATCTGAAAGGATAGATTACTATAAAGAGAAAGTTGAGACATGGACCAAATCAGGATATACAAATCATATGTTGAGTGAATCTCAACGACCACAAGGAAAGGGACTTGGTTTCACCCAAGAAACGTCCACTGTGCCTTTTCTGAAGGTACCTCAACCACCATGCTCTATCATATCATTTGTTCAAGGACCAAATTATAATGAAGAACAAATGATTACCACTGAGGCTATCAAATCTACTGAAACTAATTCTAAGTCCCAAGGGAAGAAACCAGTTTTTAAGACTGAACAAAAATTGAAAGGCAAAAAGGTTTTTACTTAATTTGTATTAAAGATCTCACAAGAAAAGGAAAAGGCAAAGAAAGTTGCTACTGAGAAACAAAGACAAGCTTTTAGGAAGCAGCCTTCTCCTAAAGGCAACACACAAACTGAAGTACAAACCTTCAGAAAACAAAATGTTTCTGAAAATCAAAAAGTTTATAAGAACCAACAACATGAGAAACATGCCACTAAAAGGCATGGTACTAAGAGACAACATCAGTCTCCTGGACAACGAACATCTAAGTGCTTTCATTGCACTTGTTCTTCAAATGGCTCAAGTCCACAGAGCTATGCCACTAGACGTTAGGATTCATTACCCAACACAAAACAAAATGAATATGGACATAGGAATTCATCACCTAGTTCATACTCAAGTGGTTCAAAACGAAACCACTCTCGATCCACTCCCCCAGTTCACTCTCAGAGACCTAAAGGGTCAGTGAATACTGAACGATGTTGGACGAACGTCCAAACAAAATCTGTCTTCAAGGCTACTACTAAGCCTGAAACCAGATATAAAGCAGTGACTAGATACAAGTCAAACCTAAAAAGAAAATAATATATGTTGACTTTCAGGGGAGACAAATCAAAGTTGATTCAAATATTCGCATCATAAGGCAAATCTGGGTGCCATAGCATAGCATGTATACTGAATCTGGGTCTAGTTCTCAACTGGATCCTAAGACTTAGTAATTGCAGGATCAAGGACCAAGGAGAGGTGCACAAAAGGAGCATTCAAACTGGATTATAGACAGTGGATGCTCAAGGCACATGACATTTTAGAAAGAAGCCCTCTCCAACTACACTGAGAAAGATGGTCCTTAGGTAACCTTTGGTGATAACTCAAAAGGTTTCACTAAAGGGTATGGTACTCTCATTATAGGAAATGTTTCAATAGAAAATGTTTCTTATGTTTCTGGCCTGAAGCACAATCAACTCTCAGTGAGTCAATTTTGTGATAAAGGTTTTAATGTGATGTTTACTTCTGATGAGTGCAGGATTAATAAGCTCACTGATGAGACCACTGTAATGAAAGGATTTAGGGTGGGAAATATTTATGCTGCTGATCGGAAAGCCTTCTCCCCTGAAATATGTCTGGTCTCAAAGAGCACCTCAGAACAAAGCTGGTTATGGCACAATAGACTCAGTCACCTGAACTTCAAAATCATCAACAGACTTTCAAGACACAGTCTAGTGTGTGGATTGCCTAACCTGATTTTTGACAAAGACCACGTTTGCGCAGCTTTCCAAAGTGGAAAGCAAATCAAATCTTCATTCAAGACCAAAGAAGCTCCATCCACTGAGAAGATTCTTCAAATCTTACACATGGATTTATTTGGACCAGTGAATCCACTAAGTGCCAACGATTTAGAATTCTGTGCACAAATGGGGATTGAACATCAGACTTCAGCTGCAAGAACTCCACAACAAAATGGCGTTGTAGAAAGGAGAAATAGGTCACTGAAGGAAGCTACTAGGACTATGTTAAATAGTTCAGGAATTCCAAAGAAATTCTGGGCTGAAGCAATCAACACAGCTTGCTACACTCAGAACAGATCACTCTTAACCACACGCCAAGGCAAAACTCCATATGAATTATGGAATGACAGGAAGCCTACCCTTAAATATTTTCGTGCTTTTGGTTGTAAGTGCTATATTCACAGTAATGGCGAAGTTCAATTAAAAACTTTTGATGGCAACGCTGATCCAGGATTTTTCCTTGGATACTCAGAGGAGAGTGCTGCCTATAGAGTTCTTAACAAGCGTAGCCTTATAGTGGAGATAACACCTCATGTTATATTTGATGAATCTATTTTTGAGTACAGGTTAAAGGAAACTGAAGTTATCACTCAAGGACTTCAGAATCTGAAATTACAGCCTTCAGTTCACAGCACAAAGGAGATTCTAATCTGGAATTTAGAAGATGATGAAAAGAATACTCCTACTGAAGACAAAACCATCAGATTGGAATCAGAGAAGAAGCCTACTGAAGATATGACTCCAACAACTGAACCTGAAAGCCTTCCTCAAGATCAAAATGATAATTTCTCTACTCAGATTCCAGAAAATGAGGAAGAGGTCCAATCTGAAGTCCCACCTGAAGTACCAGCACCAATGGATCTCATCACTGAGAGTCCATCAACTTCAGGGAGTAGCAATTCTAACCTTTTTTCATGTACCTATTATTGTTACTACTAACAATATTTTGGCCAGTTCAGATAAAGCTATATTGCATAAAATTCAACATACTGAATATGTAAGAGCCAACAATCAAGGGAGAACAAGCCCTCATAATGAAGAAGAAGATGATCCATTCCATTCAAGGCCCTCAGTGCATCCTGCCCCTAAAAAACTTGATCTTATGATCATCACTGAGGAGGATATGCGAAGCAGAAGAAGATGGATTGAAGATCATCCCTCTGACTCAGTGATTGGTAGTCTGGAGAGAGGAGTTCAAACAAGGAATCAGATCCAAGCTAAAATGGTATAGCCATTAGCAACCGTTAAACCCCCCACTGACTCCACCATTGACGAACAACTAAGGCTAAAAGCAGACATTGCGCTGTTTTCAGATGAAAATTTCCTACATAGCTGCTATCTCTCCAACATTGAACCCAGAGATGCTCAGGAAGCCCTTCCAGATATGAATTAGGTTTCCGCGATGCAAGAGGAGCTAAATGAATTCACAAGGAACCAAGTTTGGGAACTTGTTGATCGTCCTACGCATCAGGGTGTCATTGGTGTTAAATGGATCTTTAAAAACAAGAAAGACGAACTAGGAGAAGTTGTTCGAAATAAACCTAGACTGGTTGCCAAAGGTTATTGGCAAGAAGAAGGAATAGACTTCGATGAAACCTTTGCTCTAGTAGCTAGATTAGAGGTGATTCGACTCTTCCTTGCCTATGCTTCTCACATGAAGTTCAAAGTCTACCAGATGGATGTCAAGAGCACATTCGTGAACGGCGTACTAAAGGAAGAAGTCTACGTAGAGCAACCACCAGGCTTCGAGACTGACTACACCAAAGTGTATAAACTACACAAGGTTCTTTATGGGCTGAAACAAGCTCCTAGAGCTTGGTATGACACTTTGTCTGTTTTTCTTATTGAATCAGGTTCAAGCGAGGATCGGTGGATAGAACCCTCTTCACAATCAAGTATAAAGGAGACATATTAATCGTTCAGATTTATGTCGATGATATTATATTTGGTTCCAAGTCTCAGATGCTTTGTGACAAGTTTGCCAAGTTGATGAAGACTCAGTATCAAATGTCAATGATGAGAGAGATGAGATTCTTTCTTGGATTCCAGATCAAGCAGTCCCCTGAAGGCATCTTCATCAACCAAGCCAAATACACAAATGAACTGATCAACAAGTTTGGCGTTCAGAATAGCAAGGTAGTGAAGATTCCCATGAACACAAATGGCAGGATTGAACCAGATCCTGAAGGGAAACCAATCAGCCAGACTGAGTATAGAGGGATAATAGGATCTCTTCTATATCTCACAGCATGTAGGCCAGACATCATCTTCGTCGTTGGTGTGTGTGCACGCTATCAAGCCAATCCCAAAGAATCACACATGGATGCTGCAAAGAAGATTATGTGTTACCTGCAGGGCACACCCAACTTTGGCTTATGGTATCCTTCAGATGATAACTTAGAACTTACTGGCTATTCTGATGCTGATTTTGCAGGTTGCAAACTGGATAGGAAGTCAAGCTCAGGTACATGTCAGTTCTTGGGCAACAAGTTAATCAGTTGGTTCTCCAAGAAGCAGACATCAGTTGCTACCTCCACTACTGAAGCAGAATATATGGCTGCTGGAAGCTGCTGCTCTCAGATTCTTTGGCTAAAGCAACAACTCAAAGATTATGAAGTGCCTACCACTCATGTTGCAATTTATTGTGACAGTTCCAGTGTCATTGCCATCACTCATAATCCAATTCTACACACAAGATTCAAGCACGTGGACATCAGACATCACTTCATACGAGATCATGTTGAAAAGAAGGATGTCACAATCGAGAAGATTCATGCTGATATTCAAAGAGCAGACATTCTCACCAAGCCATTAGAGGAAGCAAGGTTCAAAATACTATGTGGAAGACTTGGCTTACTGAATCTAGACCAAGCCTGAAGGTACACACTTTCATCCAGGTACTGTTGTCTTTACGATCAATTGACTCAGCATCTTTCCTGAACTGAAGTCAAGATCAAAACGGACATAAATCAAAATGTGATGGTCTAGCTACTGAGTAACTCTATATAGTTATCTCAGACATCAATCATCATACATTTTCAATATTACACTAACCCATGTAGGAACTAGGAACATGAAGAATGGAGATATCATACTGGAAGTCGCACTTAAGACTCACATCTGACTTATGCTATGTACTAACAGCAGTCAAAAATCATATCATTCTGAAAGTGTAATCTCAGTTGCCAGTATCAGCAACTGACATTTCATACTTGCATATTTACTCGCGTATTTATTACTTTGAGTATCTTGCTCTTTAAGTCTTCGAGGATGTCATAAATAAATTCATTCTATTTTCGTAACATATTACAATCTGAGGTTTTCCTAAGAGCACTTTTCATTAAATGTTTCCTGATGCGTTACTGTAGACTTGTCAGTGATTAGATAGGTAATGATCATCCTTGAAAACCCAAAAGTCGCGCGTACAACTCATGCGTTTGACTTTCCCACTATCTAATTTTATCTTCTACGTGGCATATACTTGACCTTTGATCTTAAAAACACGGAATAACATCCAGCCGTTCACTCATCTATTTAAGGAATTCATTGCAGTTTGGATTAACCTTTCAACTCTCAAATTCTCTCATACTTTGAAGTTTTTCTTTTCTCAACTACTTTTTGCGCTTTCTGCAACTCTTGCGAATTCTTTCCAAATTGATAACTGTCTTCGTTCGTATTCACCATTTCACAGTATGTTCTACATTTTCAATTACATGCATTAGTGATTCGCACATTTCGAATGTATGTATTTTACACTGATTTTTTTTTCATACCATTTGCAGGTTATAACTCACCATGAGAAAGAAATCCGATTTGCCACCAGTCATGACGTTGTCTCAACTCACGAAGCTTATTTATGCTGAAACAACCGCCACTTTCACGGAAATAGACGTTGCTCAAGCTCACTCGATGTTTGAGATCATTCGCTCTCAAGGGTTTGACAGGTTAGCCCAGCTTCGCCCTCAAAATCTTTATCCGGAGCAGATTATACATTTTTATCTCAATCTTGGCTATGATGGTCAATCTCTGACGACATCCATTACTATTTCCTCTCGGGAACCGATATCTGGCGCAGAACAAGTTTTTCAGCTTCGGTTCAACGTCACTGAACTTTTGATCACCATTTTTCAACTTAAGGATACTGGAGCAAATCCCAATCAGTTCTTAAAGAACAAGACTGCCATTAAGGAGTTCTATTCTCAGATTTCAATGGATCCTGAGAACTCCAAGGCCTTCTCCACAGCCACGAACAACAAAAATCTGATTCGTCCTGAGTTCAAGATTCTCCTTGATGTAGTCCAACACTATATTTTGGGCAAGAAATCATCTCATGAACAACTCAGCTGGCAGAAACTGAGTTTGATGAAGAGTATTTTTAATTGTGAAGGCGGAAACTGGGTAGCTGTGATGGAAGAGCTACTGATGGTTGAATCCGCCAAACTGAAGGAAGTTCCTAGTGAGGGCATCAGTATGAGTGGTTCAGACACCCTGAATCTAGCCACTAAGGTTTCCATTCTTATCGAGGAATCCTATCAACATGCAGAGTCTGCTTTTCCACACTTCGTGGCGTATGGAGAAAAATTGCTTTTCAACAACAATTTTGAGGTCAATTTGTGCATGTTTGGGAAGGCACATGCTCTGCAACTTGAACTAAGTCAAGTTGGTCGCGGGAGGCCCGGCGCAAGAGAGAATCCGGTGGAGGATGATCCTATTGAGGCAGTGGATGCCTATGTTGATCCTGAATCAACGGCACCTCAGGCTGTCCTCTCCAAAACCCCTCCAAAGGTTGTGAAACGTAAACGAGATACAACCAGATGCCAACCTGCTAAATCTGTGAAATTTTAGGCGCCCCTTAAGGTTCAGGTTCAACCATCTAATCTCATTATCCTCATCCTTGAACCTGAACCCCTCTTTGACTCTTCCAACAGATTCTGAAACACAACACTTCTCTCTTTCCAAACGCCTTCGCCTCACTAAGCCTCAAACTAAACCTCTTGATCCTAAACCTCTCACTATCATTGAACCTCACACTGGACTTCGATCCCTAACCCCTAGAGTTCAGGATACTTTACGACCTGAACCTCAAGCTTCCCTTATACCCTTTGAACCCTCTCCTACCCTTCTCCTGACCCTAAAGCTGGAACAACTCTGTCCAATTTCATGAAGCCATCACAATCACCTTCTGCTATTTTTCTTTCTTCCCACACTCCTTCCTCACCAAGGCGTATCTCTCCTCCTATCATTCATCTTGGTGATCCTTCCCCTTCTAAACTTACCCTGAACTTGAACCTTCTATTTCATCAAAAGATATTGATGCTGCTGCCCAACAAAGTGTTTCCACGACCCACATGTCTATTGCCGATGGACCAAAAAATCCTAAAAATGTTGCTAATCCTTTAGGTCCTGCAGCAGAGAAGGCTGTTCAAACCATTGATGGTGAAATAGCCCATATTCCTCATGCCTCTCAGGCTGCTTCTCAGGCTATCCCATCCAACGCTTGTGTATACCCACAAGGTCAAATTCCTGCTTTAACTCCCGCTCAAGACTATCTATAGGATTTGGAGTTGAAGTCCTTTGCATTTCTAAGTGCAAACTTTCCATCAGTCTTTCTTCACCCTTTACTTGTTTTTGCTTGTCAAAAATTCTGGACATGGCGCTCCTATCGCTTCTCTGATTCCACCGCTCTCTGCTACAAATTTGAATTATCTGGCATGGATGCTGTTGGGAACCCTAAATTTAGTTTTGATGATGGTCCTTCGAAACACA